>QBDW01027282.1:0-43743 GCA_003261595.1 Maconellicoccus hirsutus | reverse complement strand
ACAAAACGTGTTTTTTCTCGAGAAATTTAAATGGAAAGGGTATGTTATTATGTTGAAATTGAACACTACGCCCAGTGTGGTATGACGAAAAAAAATTTTTGCAACCGGTTCAGCGGTTCTCAACCGGTTATCAATAACCCATTGGAAAAAAGAGATATGAAAAAATTTTTCAAATAAAAGTTGTTGAGCGTCAAAAATTGTTCGATATGGTAGAATCATTTTTGCAACCGGTTCGATATTTCACGACTGGCAGCCGATGTTCTTGTCAAAATCGTGATGAAAATGAACAGTAATGGAAAACCGATGACCCCTGCAAATGAGAGATAGAGAAAAATGTTTCAAACTAAAGTTAAAGAGCATCAAAAAGTATTAATTTTTCGTCCCATTCGTTTTTGCACCGATATGATATTTTACTGCTGATGCTTGAAAGCAAAGTTGCAATAACATCTCCGATAAAAATCTCTTCTAGTCATAGAATATCAAACCAGTTGCAAGAATGATTCTACCAAATTGAACCATTTTTGACGCTCCACAACTTTTGTTTGAAAAATTTTTTCATATCTCTTTTTTCCAAAGAGTTATTGATAACCGGTTGAGAATTGCTGAACCGGTTGCAAAAATTGTAGTGTTCAATTTCAACATAATAATTAATAACATACCCTTTCCATATAAATTTCTCGAGAAAAAACACGTTTTTTGGTTTGTGGGACACCTTATATGTATGTGGTCCAAAAATTTTTGACCTCCTTAGAGAATGCGCCTCACAGGAGAAGTATAAAACCGATGGATTTTTTTCGCAATCACCCTCCAATCAAAAATAAAAGATACCGTGCGGGACTTCTGCGACACCCTGTATAATTAGAATCTTGAGTTTTTGGGGCGGAAATTGGTTTATTTTGACGAATTTAGGTTTCATTGAACCAGATTAACGATGACGTCACGAGAGCAGTTTTATTTGATGTTGATTGATAACATCATCAGTTGTTGAGAAAAGTTGTTGAGGGAGACGAATAGAAGGTCAAAGGGAGGAGGAGGTAGTCTGCCTTAATATTTCAAATCGATGATGGTGACGTCATTATGATTATAGAGCATGTTTTTTAATGAAAAAAGTTTTATATAAAATGTGCTAATTAATGAATTCATGGCTCAGATTTTGTCGGCCTCTAGAATAATATCGAATTATTTTTGTCGGATTTTGAAAAAATGCAAAATTTTTCTAAAAAAGTTCTGTTAAAAATTCGAAATTAATTCTCAGTGTTTTGAAATCGCTCCAGCGGTATTTTCACGGGGAACTGGAGTACGTACCGAAGAAATCCACAGACGAAGATACCGGTTCGAGGCAAAAGAACCAGTTCTCGATTGGTACGATGTACTCCTACGACAATGGCAGCTCGTCCAATACAACGAAGGCACGATGGCTTACAATAGGTCGAAAAGTAACGGAGCCGACAAGCGAATAAAATCGCGCCCCCTTGAAAATGGCTGGAATTGAATTCTGTTCAGCCGCAAGGTTTTAGCGCGCTGTCGAAATTCATAAAATAGCGTTTATACAGGAAACAAAGAATTCATTATCGTTTACCGCTTACTTCCGAGACGAGGGTCGTGTAAATATTTTTCTCACCCTTGACCAACGTTTTTAACACCCTTCGAACGCGTCGAATACTCGGCAGCGGCGGCCGCATCTCGACCACGTACAGAGAGAGGGCGGCATTATGAAATATTTCGACGACGCGTGCAAAATATCGTACGAGTTTGCACTCGGGTGCATTTTAATCGACACCTGAAATCGTGTATTCGTCTAGTTTATGCGTCTACGTTGATATGGACCCTTGGAATATTTAAGATTGGGTTTTCGAGCCCTTTTTTGACGTCCTTTCTACGAACGTAACGCATCTATCAATTTATATACGACAAATATTCACTCATCGCTGTGGTGTTCTTTTTACTTGGATGCTGGATTACAAGCGGTATAGAAATTCATCAAAAAAAATACATCTGTCAGAACAACGATTCATTATTACTACCATTTCGTTACATAAAACGTTTAATCGGACGTCAAAAAGATGACTGATCGTTTGAAAAGCATTCAATGAAAATAAAATTAGATTTTTTTTCCATCGTTTGCCATTATCTGGTCGCGGTGTGGAGCTGTAATGTCGAGGATCTATGCGATTTAACGTTCATTTACACGTTCATGTATGAGGTTTTTTCACGAAGGGATTTCGCTGCAGTACGCTGGCCCGACGATTTTGTACTTTTAATTAGAAGCGATACGGAATGGCGTATCCTGTATAGATCAATCTGGCCGATGTCACGTTTAGCGTCCAAGGCGGGGGTATCGTTTATGAAAAATGAACGCCGTCGTTGGAATTGATACACACGACGTGCGAAATTCATATGAAAAATTAACCGAGTTCATAACAGATGTCGTCTGCCTACGTTATGGAATTCATCGACGGTACCTCCCTCGGAAATTTTTTTCGAAGGAGGTGTTAACGCTCGGAAATTAATTGTTGCACATTTTCCACCCCAAGTTCGAGGGTGTAGGGAGTGTGTAGCATAAACACTAGAAAAAATTATCCTAAGGATTCTTTTTACACCAAGTTCAAATTCGGAGAGGGTTGTTTTCGAAGCGTTTTTTCATTGCTTTTGTTTTTCTACGAAAGTATTTGTCAAAAGTATACGCGAAGCTGCGAAGGGATAACGGTATTACGTACGAAGACGCGAGGTTTTTAAAGCGAGCTGAAAAATAACCCGAATTTGTATCGAAGAACAAAAACTGTCGTTTTTCAACTCCCAACGTGAAGTATCGTTTGAGAAATTTCATAAGATATGATAATTTTTTTCAAATAAATGGCTGGAAATTTCTATCTATTTAGGAGAAATGCGGTCACCAAGTTTTTGCAATTTGAGTAAATTTTTTTCCCATGGTGATTTGCCGTCGTGATGAAAGTTATTTTTTGCCCGATGTCAAATTGCTATCGCAATTTTTAACCTTTTGGAGTTTTTTATTTTTTGAATTTTCTCTCAAGTGGAATTCTGGTTTGAACCTTGATTTAATATTTTTTCGCATTATTGAAGGTAGAATTATTTTGTGATTTTTGTTATCGGATTAATTTAATGAAATATTTTCGAGTTTTGTGAAATAAGCAGTTTTTATGACATTTTTTCAGTTTTGTGATGATATTTCTATCGAAATGTTATTTTGTGCCTGCAATCGCGATTAAACGAATCATCAAAAATTAGAAAAATAGGAAAATTATTAAATTAATAAAATAAAATAAATTTTGAGAGCAAAATTTTCAAATAAAATTGATTAAATAATTTTAAAATAATAAAATTTAATTATAAAATAGAATTGAATGTTTTATTATTATTAATAAAATTAAATTTAGATTTAACTATTAAATAAATTTATTAAAATTATTAATTTTTGACAGTAATAATTTTTTTATGGGGAAGTTATCAAATAATATTGAAATTAAAACAACATAATCGAGTTATCGAAGTCGAAGCTCAAATAGTGAAATTAAAATATCGAAATCGAAGTATTTAGATTGAAAGACCAAGTGAGAAATAATTTGTCGAAATTACAATAATCGGAGTATCGGAATCGAAATATCGAAATTGAAACATCAGAATTCAAATATGGAAATCGAAATATCTCAATTAAAAATAACCATTTAATAAAAATATTACTACAAACAAAGAAGGAAAACTTCTTGCACGGATCCTTGCGAGGTAAATAAAATGTAAAAAAATACATAACATTTTTTCAGTTTTTTCGAAGTTCTATATTTTGACTTTTTGATCGAGTTGGTCTTTTTAATCCATTCTGACGCATTCTTGAACGTACAATCATTATTACTAGACCTATATGAATATGAAGGTTGCTATCGTGGACACCATTTATACCCAGGAAGACGTTGATTCTGGCGTTTTTATCTGTGGATGAAAAATAATTCAAAATTAATAATCAAGCTAATGTACTTATATAGATTGAAATTTTCAAGTAATGAACGTTTATTTGCCAATTTTAACGGCAAAGCGATAGGCAGCCATTTTGAATTCGCTGTACAACATGCAGCGTTCAAAGTCATTTAATTTGCTATTTCTCCTCTGGGCTCTGATACATTTTTTTCTATATTTTTATTAATGAAAATTTAGGTTAGAGGCTTATAAATGAGGTTTTTCAGGAAAATCTACAATTCAGGTTGTAGTTACTTATCCATAAAGGCATAAATGCTACAATATTGCATTTTACCCTGATTTATTACATTATTTAAAGACTACTGTGAATTTTACTCTCTATTTTTCTTACCTAATATTGTCAAACAAACATCCGCAATTTTTCTGCCAGCCAGGTGCCTTACAATACACGTGTACCATCCTTCGTCTGTATAATTAACGTAATCTAATACCAGATGATTCGATGGTGTGCTCTTTTCCGAAAAAACAAAAATGAAATCAATCCGAGATTACGAAACATAAAGACGTGGACATTGCGTACTTCTATTAATTTCTCCCCTTGTTCTTGTGTGATATCGTTAACTTCGTTAATTTTCGTCGGGTTCAAATTATACCATTTGATCTCACTTTCTTGAATTTTACTTTCGCATGAGAAGTTCACTGAGGCACCAACTTCCACGGTTGCATTTTCGGAAATAAATGAAATCACATCTGTGATAAGGAATAATAGTATAAGATGTATACCATTTTTTAAAAAAAATGTTGTAAGTAATTTGAGGGAAATGAAATTTCAAAACTTTGGAAATTACATCGCCGTAATTTCTCGCTGTTTATGAATTCTAAAGAAAATTTTTCTGTGAATTAAAAAATATGAATTATCAAAACACGTTTACCTTCATCGTTATAAACATCTGGTGAGTTTGGCATGAAATCACTTGAAAAGGTAGGATCCTCGGTAGTTAACGCATCTGCAGGTAATTAGTACATTGTACATAAATGCATTATATTCGGAGATAAAAACGTGATTACATCTATGTAAAAATAAAGATAAAGCTCAATGTCAATCTTATCGCTTAATTAAATTAACACTTCGTTTATGAATTAAATTTACCTATTTACGTTGAAATATGTACCTACTTTTTGAAATTATTTCGGGCAATGTACACAGCGCGATTATTAGCGAAGCAAATGGCGAATTTTTCATTAGCATTTTACTGCCTTGACACTTTGGCATGTGTGTGTTGATTGAAGAACGCACATTTATGTACTGAAAAGTTCACATAAGTGGACAGTAATGTTACCATATAGATTAAGTAGGTGAAGTTATCATCAATATGTCGCTAGTCGATTAGACTTACTGATAAAAATTATCTGCCAGAGAGCCGAAATTTGGTATATAGGAAGTTGTGAGAAAGAGTATGAAGGAATTTGATATGGGAAAGTTTCCAAAGTGAGGTGGAAGTTTTGCAACTGGTTATTATACAAACTTACAAACCTATGAATTGATAGATCTAAAGAGGTAACTATAGTAGCTGTATGTAGTGCTAATAAATTTTATTAATTACTTACCTCAATAAAAGTATAAATGCTTTGAAATGATCTCAAGAAAAATTAAACACCTGGTGAATTTTCATAAAATTTGCGTAAAATTCATCTCAATTCATTCAAAATCATGATATTATTTTAAATGTTTACGTGACATAGGGATTCATTAAAACAAGTAAAAAAAAATGCATTTTTTTGAAATTTATTCTTAAATAATCTAACAATCAAGTGCATAATATTGAAAGTTTTCTTGAGCGATTATAAATTAATTAAAAAAGGAACTCAGATTTCCCTGAGGTGGTAATCTAATGTAATATGCAACTACGACGATGCATTTTATCATTTTTATTATTTAGAATAAAATCCATACGATTATCACCGTCAGCACTAAAACAATTCCAGCTTTGGTCAACTGGTTTCCGTCGCTTTGATCTTCGCCAAGATCAGACCCGTGGACGGAATCTGTGGCATTTTGGGATTGCGGTGATGGTGCGCTCTCAGCTGATTCATCGTCCTCTTGAGATTTTGTGGTAGTTTCTTGAGGTGTTGGTTCTGTGGTAGCAGTTTCATTGCTTGTGGAGGGTTCGGTCGGGATAGTATCTGTTGCTGGAGAGGTTATTGGTTCAGTGGAGGTGGTTTCGGAGACTGGTGTGGTTGCGGGTTCGGTTGAGGTGGTTTCGGAGGCTTGTGTGGTTGCAGGTTCAGTGGAGGTGGCTTCAGAGGCTGGTGTGGTTGCAGGTTCGGTTGAGGTGGTTTCAGAGGCTGGTGTGGTTGCAGGTTCGGTCGAGGTGGTTTCGGAGACTGGTGTGGTTGCTGGTTCAGTGGAGGTGGTTTCGGAGGCTTGTGTGGTTGCAGGTTCGGTCGAGGTGGTTTCGGAGGCTTGTGTGGTTGCAGGTTCGGTCGAGGTGGTTTCGGAGGCTTGTGTGGTTGCAGGTTCGGTTGAGGTGGTTTCGGAGGCTTGTGTGGTTGCAGGTTCGGTTGAGGTGGTTTCGGAGGCTTGTGTGGTTGCTGGTTCAGTGGAGGTGGCTTCAGAGGCTGGAGTAGTTGCTGGTTCGGTCGAAGTGGTTTCGGAGGCTGGAATAGTTGCTGGTTCAATAGGAGCGGCTTCGGGTGCAGGTGTGGTTGCTGGTTCTGTTGCAGCTTGTGAAAGTGCAGGTGCAGGTTCTGTAGGAGTATCTAAAAAATTAAATATTTCATTATATCATTTTTTTATGTGCCGGAGTTTTAATTTTATTCGTGGCATTTTGCGCTTACCTTGTGCAGCGGTGCTTTCCGGTGCGCCTGCGTCTTCCTGTGTGCATACCGATGTCATTAGTAAAAGAGATACCAAAATCGTGAATTTTATCATTTTAACTTATTACTAGTTTTGTGCAAAAAACACCGAAATCAAAATAAGCAAATTTGGTGCGATAATTTCACGTATAACTTCGACGCATGAACTCTTCAAGGCGGAATTTTTACAATGATTTACTTGCGTTTGAAATCACCCCGACATAAATGAAGTTTACTTAATATTTGAAATTTTTCAACGAACATGTTAACAATATTTGGACTTGTAACGGTATTTTTTCAACTGAGAGAATTTGCTCGCAATTGCGATAAATTTTGGAATTTTCAAAGTCAAGATTATATCGATGGTATTTTACGATATTTATTTACAGGTTTTTTTCATTAATTGGCTCATCGATAATGTTGCAATAATTAATGAAGTTTGATTTTAACGTTGAAAAGTCATAAGTGGCTGTATTTTAATGATTATGTATGACGTATTAATAATTTAATTTTAAATTGAGATTCGAAACCATGGTTCATTGTAACGTGTTCGTACTCTGAATAGGCGATGATTTTTATACGGAGTGTTCAATAAATCACGTTCAATGTTTTTAGTGCTTAAATACAGCAAGTAGGCGGGTACGTGTACATCATATTAATATTTGTCCAAATGAAAATATGTGTAAAAAATTTTTCAAAAACTTGAGGCTATGTTAAAACGACACTTTTTGAAGATTACAAAAATAATGAAATTGAATAATACCTGTTAAATCTGACCACTGTGGTTACATCTTCATTTTCTTAAAATTAGCTTCCATCTGTGTGATTCAAATTGTCCGGTTTTTCCTCTGTAAAAAAAACGTTTGATCGGTCTATTTTTATTTACTTTTTATTACCACAAATATTTATCTATTCATCACTTACCATCGTTGACCTTCAAATAAGCCGTTGCTGAAGAAATACCAAATTCGTTATAAGACAGACACGAATACCATCCTTCGTCGTTATGCGTCACATTATGTAAATGAAATACTTCTGGATCTCGAACACGAACGGCGGCCTGTCGATTACGAAATTACGGCTAATTTATAGATTTAATGTAAATCGAAATTGATCAATTGCTCGAATACGGTGACGCGAATATTTTGCGATTTATTTGTATAAATGTAGCATACCTTGAGTATATCTTTGGTGAGGTGGCCATTAATTATTCTAGTTCGAGGATACCATTCGGTGTTATAATCCATTTTTTTTTTAACTTCACAACGAAACTCTCCAGATTGACCAACTTGTAAAGTGAGATTTTCCGGACATTGGGTAAAAATTGGCTTCGAAAGAATTCTCTCTGAAATAGCGTATTTGAAAATGGTGTAACTTTTTGTACATTTGATGTGCTTATTTTTATGGGGAAAAATCTCATCGAGGTTGTGACATTTATATCCTCGAAAATTTTTCGTGGCTAATGCACTGGAAGTTCTAACCTTGGACGTTGACTTGAAATGTATAATTTATACAGCCGTGTATGTTACACACGTTGCAAGTGTAATCCGCCGCATCGTGGGTTGTACTTTTGTTAATGAACAGAATTCCTTCTTCATCGATGAGAATATTCGAATCGTTGCTTAAAATTGTTTCATTTTTTAGCCAATTTATTGTTGGTTTGGGATTTCCTGAAAAATGATTAGGTTCAAGCAAACGCTAAATATTCGCGATGTAACGCTTCTTACCTTTCGCACCACACGATAATTTCAAATTCCGTCCACCAAATATGGTAATATTTCGATAACTGTGAAGCTCCTCCTCAAAACTCGGATAACCTGAATCAGGGGGACCTTTGAACAAAAATATTCATTTCGATTTATTTTGAGAAGGCCACTCAGTCCATTCTCTAAAACATTATTTTTATTTTAAATATGTTATCATAGCCGCCATGGTGATTAACTGATGAACCGATTATATTATTTAAAATAATTTTTTTAAAAAATAATAAAAATAATTAAACACCTTTGTAAATTCTATTGCTTTGATTGTCACTTACTTTCAGCAAGATTTACTCGCATTGCCGTTGCGAAAAAGGAAAAAAACACAATTGCAATTAACATGTTCAGGAAATGCTCCATCAAAAATAAAATTTTTATCAACTGTTATAAAATTATATAAAATCACGTTTGAATACTATAGCTGATGTATCATAGATGACTTCCTAAATACGTCTGACGAGTTGTTTTTTCTTCTGTATTTATATGTCCTACGTAGACTTTTTTATTGCGTCAAATTTTAGGAATTTCATTATCGTCAGTAGAGTGATAACTTGGGCAATAACTTTCTGCCTTTTTTCCAGAAGACGTATTAATAAGAATTCTGTACAATCATCGCACTTCTACGAAGGTTTTGAAACGATTATCTGCGATGATGGGCGAGAATTTTTAATGATCGATTTTTATAACATTTTTATGAAAAGGCAAAGTTCGTTTAATTTCGATAAATTCAAATTCTACAAAAACACGAAAACTGAGTCATGTTACCAAAAAGCAAAAAATTATATTAGCCTTATACATTCATTAACACAGCGAGGCGGTTTTTGTGGATTGGCTTAGATATACAAAATGCTAATTTAAAACATACTACCACCAATTTTATTTCGGTATTTATCTCGTTTTCGTTAATACTTCATTGTAAAAACATGCGCAATGCTGATAAAGACGAATACGTCGAAGGTCCTAAGTTAAACTTGTGATGTTATCTAGTCGTGAATAAAAAATTGTTTAAAAACATTTATTTCTTGAACACATTCATTAGAGGTTTCTTTATGCTAATCCGTGTTTGTTTGATTTAAAAATTATTTTTATCTGCTTTTTGAATTTAGCAGAAAATTATCCAAAAAGTATCAGTGAACAGTCTCTTCCCCTAAATGAAATTCGTATTGGAAGTATCGTATACCAAGATGTTCAATTGATGGTCTCGGAGGTGAGGAGGTTTCATGAATAATTTGATTTTGTGTGCTCTCGTCTTCCTTTTCTTATATTTGATTGAACTAACGCTTTCTAGAGCGATTCCTCTTTCAATATCACGGATAGGTAAAATTTTCTAATAACTTTTTTTATTGTTTTAGACAAGTTAAATATAAAAGGTTATATGCAAATTTTGTTTTACTTCAGCATTTTGAGAGGTATTTGTGTGAAAAGTATGATTAATTTTTTAATTATATATTCATGTTGGATTAATCGTTCTGTATTGAAGATAGAGAAAATTTTATGATAACTTTTTTTTAATACTTCAAAAGTTGAATAAAAAAGGTCATAAGCGAATTTTGTTTTATTCTCGTTTTTGACGTGATAACGCCATCGAAAGTGACAAACCTTTAATTATACCTTTATGCTTATTTGGACTTCACTCTGACATGCAATTTTTTATTTCAATTAAGATTTTCAATTTTGCTGTTCTGACCTTGACCATAAGGTATAGTGATCTCACAAGAGAACTATTGCAGGTGTTAGTTTCGATTTTGACGAAACTTGGATGATTTTTGGCGAATTTTTTAAATTTTCAAAAATAATCATCAGAAAAATCGTAACTCGCGTAAAAATTAACTTAAATAGCTACAAATTTGACCATTACCTATTCTCAAGATACCAAATCGTTCCTGCTTAGTTTCGAAAAAATTTGGAATTAACACTTGAGACGGGTATTTTTCGTAAAATATGTTGTTCAGTCTTTTCTGGAAATACAATTTGTCAAAATTTGGGAAATTGGGTTAGGGGCTTGAAATTTTGACCTCAACTCGGCATTTTTATATGCTTTTGATGAAACAAAAATTTTTACTCGCGAATTAACAATTGTTGTATCATTATCGACTGTTTATTTTTTCGAAATATGACAATTTTTGAAAGTTTTAAAAATTTGCTGGAATATTCGACGAATTTCTTAATTAATACGAAGTCATTAACATGATTCTGGAAATTTTTGTTTCGATAATTTTCATAAAATTTGGATAAGGATAAATGAAAATGCAAAAACTTATAAAAATATATTTGTCGATTTTTTTTTTGACAAATTTACTTTAATGATATTCGTACTTTTCACTTCCTCGAAAATCTTGAATAAAACATCATAAAGGTTTCAGTCGATTGCGAATGCACTTTTTTTAATACTTATTTAAAATTTTTTTTTGTTTTCATGCCTTGTTTTTTTTTCGTGAAGTTTGTGTTCTATTTATGATATTTTATTGAGATTTTTGAAGAAGTAAAAATTACGAATATTATTAATGCAAATTTGGAAAAAAAAACGATAAATATATTTTTATAAGTTTTTACATTTTCATTACTCCTTTTCAAAATTTTATAAAAATTATCGAAACGAAGATTTCTAGAGTCATGTTGATGACTTCGTATTAATTAAAAAATTGGTCGAATATCCTGCATATCTGGAATTTCGGCTTTCCAAAATTTTGGATTTCCGTGTAAAATAACGTTATTCATGCAAGTTTAAATTTGATCTTTTACAAATTCCAAAAATCCGAAGAATCGTTAAAAAACTTTCGAAACAAAAATTTCTAGGATCGTATGACTCATGTTAATTAAAAACACATCGAATTCTGCATTTTCTCGTGAAGTAATATCACGTACAACATTTATTTTTTGCTTTATCATTGACCCTTTGCGAAATTAAAAAAATCAGGAAACCATTAAAAATTATCGAAACTAATTTCTAGAATCACGTTAATGACTTTTGTATTAATTAAAAATTCGTCGAATATTCTGTATATCTAGGATTTCCCAGTGAAATGATGTTATCAACACAGGTTATTATTTTAATCGTTTTTGCTTTCTCTTTGATTACTTGCGAAATTCCAAAAATCAAAAAAATCGTACCTCAAACAAAAATTTCTGGAATCATGGTGACTTTTTGTATTAATTAAAAACTGGTCGAATATCCGTATATCGAGGATTTTCAAAAAAACGTCTCAATTTCCGCGTAAAATATCCCAGTGACGGCTCGAGTTGACGTACGAGTACAATTCACGATAATATAGAACTCATCGGCCAATTAGTCGACATGCTGGAAATTCGCTACGAAACGTGATACCAGGAAGGGGAAAAAGAGCACATCATTTATCATGCAAACACGAAAAACGTAAACCCTCGTAAAAAGAAAATCATTTAATCTACCCTTGAACATATTCATTTATTTTTTATAATAGGCACATAATTACATTAGAAATAACTCGATGAAACGTTAAACGTCCGTATTATGTACGTACGCAATAAACACGTAATTTAACCGAAGCTATATAGCAAAATACTATGAAACATTTTGATAAAAGGACATCTATGTGTATATGTGTACGAATTAGGTCCAAATATAGTGGGAATTTTAGCACCTGCTTTCATTGACATGTAAAACAACTCCGAACATAGTATTTTAAAAGGATATTACGCGTAAAGGTGGACTACTCGTATTGTAAATAGCACATCGGTTATTTGATAACTTATTCGGTTTAAATGATTATAATTGTGGGGGAGGCGGGGGATTGCAAATGCTAGTAAGATTTAAATCGAGTTACGAAATGGATTCAATTTCGAGTAAAAACTTGGATAATAATTTCGAGTCTTAATTTAGATTTAGATAGGGTTACAGGAACCTTTAACTTTATACGTAGAATTATTCTTGGGTTTTTGTTTGGGCGCGGTAGGAAAATTTTCTTTGTAAGACAGTTTGTGTAAACTTTCATCAACTTATGTTATCTCGTTGTATACTTTATTCATTGGATATGCTTTTGAAATAGTTTACCAATGTTTAAGACGAAGGTTTACGTCGGAGGCGTTTTTCAGGCTTCGTCATCGTCTTACCAGATACCTCCATCTTTTCGAAGATTGGTAAATTTTGACACACGTTGAAAACCAAGTGGATGTAATTTGTTAGCTTTTCAAAAGGTTAAAATCGATTAAAAATTTAACCTTGTCGAGGTCTCAGGCCGGAAAAGGTTCGGTATGCGGTAGTTTACACGTTGTGAGAAAATACCTTAAATTTATAATCTCATATAGTGTCATTTTTGGGCGTAAGTTTTCTATACGTGTGGAATAAAGTTTGCAGCTTTATGGTGTACTGCCGTTAATTCGGACCGAATGGTTAAGCGATGAGGATAACATCGCTCACTATTAATAATATCACGTATACCTTTCAAGTTACCATAACCATTAATCAAAGTTTAAGCTTTCCTTAATGATTCTCTAATTTTATAACAACCTCTATATACTTTAAACCCAATGATAAAGTGAAATACGATATTTTGCCTTTATTAACTGCCATCACAATACCATCCTCATCTGTACAGCCGACTTCATAAGACATCGGGTTTCCCGTGCTTTTTATTTTTTCTTCGCTCAAACGTGGCAAGTCGAATTAATACAAGGCGTTGTGGTGCTTTCGTATAATAAAGTGATTCAAGGCGCGATATTATCATGGTGCAAATTACAACCTTACTGAGATGGCCGACTAACACGTGATGGTAAATGTTTCCTGACATATTGCAAGTCCACAAGGGAGAATGTTGCGAAATCTAATTCTCTTCAGTGAAAGGATGCCTTTTGCGATAGTGTTTCAATATACTCGTATTGACGTCATGGTGTGCGTAAAATTGCCACCGTTAATTTCGCGAGCTTTAACCTTCCGCAAAAATTGTTGACTTATAAACTGGTAATTTTTCCTCAAAGTGTATATTTTATACATTGTCCTCGTGAACGTTCCCAATGCGATGAACGTGTCGTGAAACGTGAACGTATCGTAGCACGTTTCAACGAACATCGATTACTGATTTATTTATGGCGTTCAATTGTAAAAACTGACAACGTTATTGGAATTTATGACGCTGCGAAAATTTCCACTTATGATGACAAATCATCGAAATGCCATCTACCAAGATTATTAACACCATACGGATGTTTGGAAATTGAGAGATTATCGATGGTGATTGAGATTTCGCCCGAGTTTTAGAATCAGCCGACACTTCGAAGGTTTGTTTTCAAGTGATGATTTACTGGCTGAATGGTAAAATCAAGATTTACCCAACGGTCGTTGGACTTTTTTCTTTTTTTTTTGATTTTCACGAGATTACTCCGAGGGGGTATTTTAGTCGGAATTTTGAGTATTTACGTTTGTAGTTGTTATTAAGAATCCAAAGGAGTAGTTTACGTATCGGTGAAGTTTTATAGTTTGTACAATCTTATTCTTGAGTTATTTTTATTATTGTATTGTCCAGTTTCCTATAACAAACTCAAAAAAAATCGTCCTGCATTAATCAAAATTGTTATAGCGATTGGGAGGAGGGGGAGTTGACAATGTTTATTTCAAATTTCCTTGTAATTTCTCGATGACTTCCCCCTCCATCATTAATATCTTATAATTTAATAATATTGATTTATATTTGTAGAAATAGTTTGAGAAAAAAGAAGAGGTAGGGTTACGTTTTAAATTATATAATTTAAGCAATTTTTTTCAATTCCTCCTCATTTGCTCTTCAAACAACCAGATTATCACTTGTTTATCCAACTTTGGAACTGTGTAATACTACTTCGGATCCCTGCAAAACCGAAAACCTAATTAACCAAAATTTTAGCTCAGCCAGTTCATTTTTCAATTTTTGTCGAATTTGGGAATTTTAAAAAATGGTTATTTTCAACAAAAAATATGTATTTTTGAAAAAAGTTACGTTTTATTAGCATGATTTAAATTTTCTCCAAAGTTCCCAATGCCTTCGAGATTACGTAAAAATCGTTTGAGAGATTTAAAAATCTAGATTTGGTGTATTTTTGTGTACTTCAACTTAATAATTCGTATTCCTAAGAAATTCTTGAGGTTGCATTTTACAAATCACTTTTTGACCAGTTTCAAAATGATGACTTCTGCTAATCTCAAATCGCTAAAAATAATTGAAATTTTAAAGCGACTCAATTCCTTTGAAATGACAGGTATGCAATATGAGTTGCATGACTTGGATTTTATCGCGATAATATTCGAGGCAGTATCGAATTAATTTCATGTTTATGTTAAAAAGACCATAAAAATGATGCAGAAATTTGTCTATCTTTTGAAATAACGAATGCGTTTTTATTTGACTTTTATAGTATTCGATGATTTGTACTTGTAACCTAAAAAGACCCAGATCTTGATTATTTCGATTTTTTATTCTGACGTCATTTGAAATTATTCCCCCGAGGGAAATTAATCTGAAGTTTGCTTGTATACAATTACATTTTCATGAAATATCATATAAATTACATACTTGAATTGTCCGACAAACAAGATATTTTATGAATCACTTTGTATTCATTTTACAGGGTGCTCCGTAATAGTAACATTCAAAATTCGCATGAATAAATGAATCTCACAATGAAATAATTACTGAAAAAAACCAAATTTTCATTTTTTTCGCAAAAATTATCCGATTATGGTAACAATTTGTATTTGTGTTCCTGTAATTCGAAAAATAGGCAATTGGTAATGCACAGATGTATTTAGAGTTGCAAATGCTGACCTTGAAAAAAAGGCCTATTTAGTTACCGAACATCTCGTATGGTTTATTAAAAATATTGAAGTGAGTGAAATCGCATGTTTCTAAACTAGCTGCGCCAGTGTTGTCAACAACACTCCCCCCCCCCCGAGAAATCTTGAGTTTTAGAAGAAAAAAAAACTCGAGAATTTCTTGAAATGCCAAGCCAAGAAATATGGGTATTAATTTAAAGGGATTTTTAAACATAATAATGATATCGTCTCCTTAAACCAAAAAAAATCGCAATTATGGTAAAAATTAAAAAATGTTGGAAATTTCCTCAAAATACTGTTTTTTATAAAAAATTTTAATTTTACATTTTTCTTGATACTTTTCAAAATGTTAAAAAAATGAGATATTTTGGAAAAGGAGGAAAATTCTTGTGATTTTTTGATATCACGAGACATTCTTGCACAGCGTTGAAAAATCTGAAAATTTCAAGAAAATTCTTGAAGGTTGGTAACATTGAGTTGCATCATTATTTAATTAATTTTTCTCAAACTTTTAAATTTTGTTGTTAAACTAGTGCTTGTTTTTCCTGAAATTTATTTAAAAACTGTTTTTCATTATGTATTCAAAAATCTATTGTAATGTAATTTTTATTCACGTTATATTATGTCGTGCCACAAATCTACAATATCCAACAACCATTTTCGGTATTGTTTACTTTGATTGATTCAACTTTTGGTAAATTATGTCATTGAACCTTGACATGTTTCTTTTAAAGCCTTCATCTCCTTTTTTGTTTTTTATAATTTGTCAATTTTAATTGAGAGACGGAGTAGAACATAACGTGAAATTCTTCAATTTCACGAACTTCAATATGGTTGCTAATTTTTTCACGAATTTGTTCTTTTGACCTTTTAAGTTGACCTAATGGAAAGGCAATTTTTCGTGAAAAATCTTACGGAATTTTTTTAACTTGATTGTTAAAATTACCTTTGATTAGACGTGTCGAGACATGGTCAAAAAATTCCCCATTTAAATTTCGCGGAAATCTTTTTTTTGGAATTTTTGGCCCAATCTTAGGTCATTTTTAATCCTACCCCGAAGCTAATATTTACTCTTCATTAATTCAACTCCCTACGCACATAGAGCACGATAAAGCTTTAAACGTTAATTAATTAACGATCACGATTGCCGGATTTCGCTAGCCAGCCGAAAGAACCAGGGAGAAAAAAAGTAAAATTCGAGGTTTAATTAAACGGATGAGATATCATCGCCTCGGATCGTCGTCTAGTTCTCGTGGGAAATTTACTGCCTTGATTTCCCACACCGCTTCGAGCATCGTGTATTTTCCAAAAACGATGCAAGCTTGTCTTTCAAATGGTTTATTATTTTTGCTTACGTACTCGCGATTCCGCGTATATGAAAATTTAATGGGTTTGGTTGTAAAGCACGCTTAATAAGTTGCATAAATGACGCGTCGCTTTTTACCAAATCTTCGTAGGAATCGGGCCAAGTTGTAAATCAGGCGAACGTTTATGCAACTTATTAAACGTTTCGATCAAGTATAAAAGCAACGATTAGGCTTTTTATTAGGCTATTATTCGGACGACGACGACGTTGTACAGCGACGGTTGCCGATAAAATCGCGAATAACTAAAATTATTAAAGCTTTTATAAAGCGACATGTAATTTATTTTATCCAAGCGAATACTGTGTGTACTTTTTGCGCAACTCTCTTATTATTTATGTACGAAAGAAAATCCCAAAACGTTGCTTCGCAAACTAAGGATATCCTTATATGAACTGGAAATTTTATTTCGTACCGGTAACTCGGCTTCCTTTTTACCCCTTTCGTTCAGGTAGTTGAGGATCGTATTATACAAACGTTAGAATAATTTTGTTAACTTAATCCCGTATCCGGTTCTTCTTTAATTATCTATTAGACGAATGCGAAAAAATGGCCAAAAATTATTTTGTACATTTTCCTCGTCATTTTTTAACGTACGAGTATATTTAATAATTCAAGACGAGGTATTTTTACCTAATAGATTATCCATTTTAAATCTGCGCCGTTTGCTTGCTACGTCTTGAACTTTTTTCTTGGCTTTCGAGTTATATACGAAAAATAATAAAAGAAAAAGTGAAAAGTTCTTAACTCGATAAAATATGCAAGGTCGCGGGCGAACATTTTATGCGAATGAATTTCCCGAACGCGAGTCTTTTTGGTCAAAAGAAAATAAAAAATGGAAATCGCTAATAAAAAGCGCGAAAACCGCAATTGGAATAATTCTAATCTAGATAATACTCGGTAATATTTAGCTTTTTTCTCGTGCCATATTGCGAATGTTACGTAGTATTTTTCTATAAACCGTGTTATAGTAATTTTTACGCCATTTTGTATCCCCAATACGACGGTTTAGTATTGAAAAGATTTTTTATCGTTTCTTATTATACATTCGTCGACGTGTAATTTTTTCACATTACTGTATACCGAACCACATAAACGAATTCGGTCGTTTTTTTTACTTTTTATTAAACGTCATCGTGTACTATATGAAGCATATATACAGTGTGTACTGTGCACGTATAAGGAAACCGTGTCGAAAATAAACTCCGATGCCACGTTTGCTAATTTCGCAGCTCGTGAATTTCGTTCTTCGTTGTATTTAGATTTTTATCTGTTTGTTTTACTAAACGCGTTCGCAAGCTCGTACGCCATTATCTCCCTAAACGAGTAAAACTTACGCCAAATTACGTATACGTTGCCGTACGTCAGTATGTTGATTTTGCGGCATAATTTTACAAAAAACTCGAGCTTAGGCGTGCTTTCTTCCTAATGTGGTTGCGAATTTTATTATTTACCGTAGATGGAAAAATACGCTGGTTCTTTTACGTGACAACGAACTTGGAACAGTACAAAAGCCCCGCTGGGTACAAATATCAAATTTTTCAACAACGCTGACTTACACGTTTCGTTTTCGTTGCGGTTTCTTTCCTGAATCTACGAACCGACGAGGTTTCTGCAAATAAATATGTTTCTGGGATATTTTTACCATCTTATGTTCAGCTGTATGAGCACGTGGGTATATGCTGAACCGATATACTTCGTTGATGCGGTGTACCTTGTGTATTTTACGGTTTACATGTTCCGTCGTCTATCTCTGGAGAAATGACGCCAGCGTCAATCGCGTAGTTTGTAAAAACGTATTAAAATTGTTTTGAAAAATGATCCAAACGATGTGATACGGATGAGTTTGAACGAAAAGTAAAGCTCGTAAAATGATCAATATACGGAGTGATTCGAAATAATCGTAGTTCCTTGGAAAACATCGGTAGGCAATTAATTTGCCATTGGTGTTGTAAGTTTTGCCTATTTATTCATACGAAGGATCGCCAATTGTGTAAAATACGTAATTGAAATGAAAATTATGTATTTTTTCACCCTCAAGTCAAAAAAGGGAGTTTCTATCTGAGAAAGTTGAGACAAATTTATCGAATTTTATGGTAATAAAATTTTTCTCAACTGGGAATTGCTTTATTGAGCTGCATACATCGTCTGAACTCAGGAATACTCCAAATAATTCTTTCAACAAAAAAATGCAACGAAAAGTCGGGCCTTTAGCGTCCAGGAAAAAACAATTAACAATTTAAATTAAATATATCAAGAAAAAAAAATACAAAAATGGAAAAAAAACAGGATGAATTAGATTATAAATTTCGGCAGCTCATGATTAAGTACAATAAGTAACAGAAAAAACAAGAAAAAACAAAGAAAATTGGTTATAATTTAGAAAATAAGTTTTGGTTTCGGTTAAAGGAGACAGTTGTGTGAAGAGGGGAGAGGAGGGTCAAGTTACTCATAAAAGTAGTGAAGTCTTCCAAAAATTCAACAACAAAAATCTCTTATTTTACGACGCCCGACGTCATGGGCCTTTAGCGTCTGAAAGAAAAATCAGATTTACAATTAAATCGAAATACTAAAAAAAGTACAAAAAACAAAATAAATTAAATTAAATGGTAAAAATTCCTACATGTGGATTAACGCCATGTACTGCCTATGATGAATTTATAAATGGAAAAATTTTCTCGAACAGTTCTCCTTTCAACCAAAAATTGATTTTAATGATTTATCACAAATTTATTGTAATGTGGTGTAACTTTGATAAAGTGGTCTAACTTTGAAAGATATTTTGATGTTCGCTAACTTGGTTTTAGTGATTAATTTGGATTTTTTTCGAAATTAAAGTTTTAAAAGTGACCTATTAATTTTCCAAGTTACCACATACTTTCAAAGTTACCCCAAATTCAGTTGATGAAGATGCCATGAAAATTTTGGGAAAGATTTTGGATGCTACCTTCCTTGATTGGTAAATTGCTCTGGTGTAAAAAAATTGAAAATCAAAAAAAAATTATCTGTTTTTTCATCATTTATATTTTGAATGACATACATTGCTTCTTTGTTAATTAGCACGATATTTCAATTTCGAAAAAAAATAATCTAAATTATAAATTGTCACAACTTCTTTGCGAGTTCATCATCCTTATGTATTTTTGAAAATTCACTCGAAACGAATATTTTCCGAACTAATTCCCACGAATGATTTGCACGCGATAAATCAACTAAATAAAGCTAACAGGAAACCGCGCGTGTTCCCCAAAGCTGAAATTTTCATCAGACTTGATATTTTCGCGCTCGATCAAATGGAAACGTAGGTGAGTCGTATAAAAAGGCGAAATTTACGACGTAATAATAACGCGACGTCATTTCGACGGCGAAGAATACGTAGTAAAATATACATCTCGCGGAGGCACTAGACGAAATTTTCAAAACCTTGTAAAACAGCCAGTTTTCGAATACCGCATTACAAATTCAATTATCGCGAAAACATATAAAAAATGCACGAACGGCGAAAAGAGCGAAAAAATCGAATAAAAGCGACGACAGGAAGGTGTACAGGGGGTATGAAAACGCCTTTATTATAAGAAATATCGCGTAATAGGGAAGTGGAAAATATTTGTCATTTTAAAACATCTGGGTTAATTTGGTTTCCATTCTGGCGCGTAACGGCGCCTGGATAGGACGAGGTTGACGGGGAATCCTCATCGGTGAAATTTTCGGGGTCGTTTAGGAATCACAGAGGATGAAATACTAGAGGCTTAGCTCGAGCTATTCAACGCTGAAAAAACATATATCGACTTTAAGCCTTTTCGTTCGTGCGAAAAAATGACCGGAGGAAAAAAGCCGTGATTTTTTTGCGCCTTTTTCGCCATATCGATTGAATCAGCGTGCGTAAAGATACCGCAAAAAGCACCGATTCGCTTGCACTGATGAAGACAACAATATATTTAGCGAGTAATTAAACCAAACGAAAGGCTAAAACGATCGGAGTCTTGTTGGATTGTAGCCAGCGTATAAACCAGAACATGGTCAACGAAAATGCTCTAAAGATAAACTATACGAACACGAAGGCTAAAAGTACGCGATTGGGTTAGGCGAATAAAAAATTCAACGTGTAAAATGGCCAAAGTTTCCGTGTATTGAAGAAAAACATCGAAAACGAATTTAAAAGCTCGAACGGTTGTAATTACACCGAAGTGTGTTTTTTCAGTTTTTTTTGTTCGCTTTTTTCGCATTGTTTTTACATGTACGTTTCGTCGACGATTTGTAAAATTTCAATTATAGATTAAAGTCGGCGCGTATAAAAAAGGCTCTTGCGAAGGTACATATCGCTGAAAAAAGAAACTCGCAAATGAACAAAAAGCCCGTAGAATTTAATTAGTAAGGCAGTTTTCGTGACGCCGCGTTAAGCAACGCAAAAACAAACAGTAATGAAAACTCGAGTTTTACGCTGGAAAACAGGAAAAAGTAATGAGTCGGCTCTTGTACAGCCAGAATAAGAAACATACAATATCGCTCTCTTATGTGTACTACGCCCAACCGAACCAATCAATTTAGCTACGAGTTTTAAATTGAACTTTTAACATTTACTTCCTCCTCGCCAACGTCCTGCGAGAGCTTAAAAGTTCAAAATCCGAAGATGTTTAGAACCTGTTTATAAATTTAACGTCGAGACAAGTTTTTTAATTAAAAAGCTAATGAAGTTCGCCACTTTGCCAATACCTCAGCGTTCTCCCTACCAATCAGACGAACCGGAGCTGTGTACCGGATACGAATGTATAACGGGGGATTTTTCGTACTTCGGTACCGGCCCAGCAAACCTGCAAGTTTGAAAAACTCTGCGTAAACGTGTTTGGAATATTTTTAACGGGCTACGTGATTTAAGTAGATACAGATTGGTATTTTATTAAGGAATGAGAATGTACTCGAGGGTTTTTTTACCTTGTGGCTTGCAATATGTAATGTATGAGTTTGTTCCCCGATGTCTGAAGTGTTCGTAGGTTGTAAACGCGACTAGAGTAAAGGCGAAAATCTCAAGATGTGTTAACAATGTCGTTTAGCAGCAGTTTTTCAAAAATGACAACTGCAGGGTTACCAAATCCTATATAAGTTTGTCTAAAAATATCAATTTTGAATTTCTACTCATAAAATGTGGTGTTTGTAACCTATAAAAATAAAGCTTCGCACATACCTGCCCGTTGAGCCACTCTTTGTGAGAAATAATGCAACTAAATGATCATAAACGAAACAAAAATGGCAATTTTTCAAAAAAGTGGCGCCCAGGAGCCAGAAAGGTCAACTTTGTCATCCACTGAAAAAGTCATTATTACTAGAAATAGATAATTGAAATTAAGGAAGACAACTCGAGCTAGGAACAATACGAAGTCGAAAAGTCGTCTTAAATTTGGAAAATTATGCATTGAAACTTATAAAAATTTGAATTAAAATCCCAGAGTTGTCAGAAACATGTTTAAAATATTATGAAAATGTTATAAAACATGTTAAAAGAAAGTAACATGTTATTAAACCAGTGGCGGCTCGTGGTGACTGAGGGTGGAAGGGCTCTTCGCAGGTGATTCATTAAAAAAAATATTTTTTAAAATTTATACCATTTATTATGTTGTATTAAAAAACCTGCTACATTAGAAATTAAGGCGCCAGGATTCTATCTGGAATGGAAGTTATTAATATCGGGAGGGGTATCAATCAGAGTTACGTTGGTTATGCAAAATCGTAACGCGGACTCAGCGTAGCAGAGTCCGAGTATGCATGTATTTATGTATAATGCGCATGCGCATGCCACAAGTTACGTTCGAAATGTTTGAATGAAACGCGGACTCAGCAGCGTTGAGTCCCAGCATGTGTGAACGGTGAATCCAAATACTCGAATAGCTCGCTTTTGCGTTCGTGTTCGTACTAGTTCGTGGCACGTTCGGAATTATTGAACGCGACGCGTGTTAGTCTCATAGGGACTCAGCGGTTGAGAGTCCGGCCGAGATTCCGAACTTTTTACAGATAAATGGTTTATTGATTCATATTGCCGAAAAGTTGAAAATTAAAAAAAATTGATTTCCGTCTGAATTCTAGGGAGGGCGGCGCCCCGGAGCCCTCGCCCACGAGCCGCCACTGTATTAAACTGAACATTCATCAACATGAAACTTATTGCAAACATACAAAATTGTCATCAACGAAGTCAAAAAGTCGTCTTAAATTTGGAAAATTATGCATTGAAACATAAAAATTTGAATTAAAATCCCAGAGATGTCAGAAACATGTTTAAAATATTATGAAAATGTTATAAAACATGTTAAAAGAAAGTAACATGTTACTAAACTGAACATTCATCAACATGTAACTTATTGCAAACATACAAAATTGTTATCAACGAAGTCAAAAAGTCGTCTTAAATTTGGAAAATTATGCATTGAAACTCATAAAAATTTGAATTAAAATCCCAGAGATGTCAGAAGCATGTTTAAAATATTATGAAAATGTTATAAAACATGTTAAAAGAAAGTAACATGTTATTAAACTGAACATTCATCAACATGAAACTTATTGCAAACATACAAAATTGTCATCAACGAAGTCAAAAAGTCGTCTTAAATTTGGAAAATTATACATTGAAACTTATAAAAATTTTGAATTAAAATCCCAGAGATGTCAGAAACATGTTTAAAATATTATGAAAATGTTATAAAACATGTTAAAAGAAAGTAACATGTTACTAAACTGAACATTCATCAACATGAAACTTATTGAAAACGTACAAAATTGTCATCAGCATGTTAAAATAATTACAGTACATATTACATTGGAAACATGTTGACAGTCATGTTACGAGAAACATGTTGAGAGTTGACGTATGACATAAAGCAAGTAAAAAACCGCACCACAACTTGGAACATGTTGGAAATTGCAATGTAAGGTGAAAACATGTTGGAAATTCAGTTTATGACGTGAAGCAAAGAATCATACTAGAAAAAAGCTACACGACATAAAACATATTAAGAAATTGTCATATGACATGAAACATGTTGAGAAATTGTCATATGACATGTAACATGTTATCGTACCACGAGAAACATGAAAAATTCAAATATGGAAACAAAATCCCCGTCTATTACGTTAAAACAAAACTTACACACGTTAAAAACCTCAACAACATGTTATACTCATCTCGGGGTAAAAAAGAGTAATCCAAAAAGCCTCGAAAAAAAAGGAAACAGATGAGAGAGCTCTTGATGAAATTTCAATTCACTTTATTGCGACGTCGTCGGCGTATTTATACACAAAGACAAAAAGCACCGAATACGTATAAATAACATTGAAACACGCAAAAAGCTTCTTTTATGTTTACACTACTCGACTTTGAACTTGTCAACTAAACAGAAGAGAGAAAGTTGAGAATCGGAAAAATAGGAATTTCAAGTTGAAATTATTACAACGCAGTTCATGCGGCATCAAGATCTTTTTTCCTATTGCAGACTGAGCTTATGTAAAAGTTGGACGCGATTCGATTCGCGAGTTAGGTGAAGTAGAGAGATAGCGAAGTAAGCGTGTACTTTGAGCATTCGTTATTATTTAATTCGTTGTTTCATTTGGCAAATATAAACGAATACGGGGCTTTTGCTGATATCATTGTGTCAGCAGACGGTCCCTTTGTTGTGTATAATTTCACGATGGGGTTTTGAACCAGTGCTGCATAAATTGTGGTTTTTACGCACGTGCGCGATCTTTGAACGAGACTTATTTGTATGGATGAATATACTCGAAGGTTTGCGAAAGATATGTTTGATTGAGATGTGCGTAAGTGTCTCTGCGAACAAGCGAGGTAGGTTTGTAGAGCAAGTACCGGGAGAGGGGTTTTATTAGGGTGAAATTTTCCGAGATGCGTTTGAATTTTGTGATAAAGCATGTGAAATGAGATTCGACAAATGCTACCGAATGTTCATTTCGAGTCCGTAATTTCTTTTCAACTCGGAAGAATATGTTTTGCTTTTGTGAATTTTTTCACGTGGGATTATTTCAAGTCATTAGGAAGGTTGATGTTTGTTGCGAATTTTTTCATGAATTGATGAATTTCTCTTCAATGTTGGCTCAATTTTTTCATTTCTTTATAATTTGTATTTTTTTAAAACAATTAATTTACTTCATCTGGAAGACATTTTGATGTAGGAAGATTAGCACATTTTATTTTCTGAAGGAAGAAAGTATAAATATTTATTTTAGGTTTTTTAATGGGTATGAGGAGACGAGGGAAAGAAGGAAGTTGATTTTCTTCATGTATTTATTTTTAAAATGGCGGTTACAGAAGAAGAATAAAAAAGAAAGAAACGGAAATACTGCGCTGTTTTTAAAAAGACAACATATGAGAAGGGTGGGAAGGGGGGAATAAAGTAAGAAAAAACGTGCGAGCATCGACACGAACGTGATGAAAAGAGGTATGAAAAGAGACGATTTTTAAATAGTCGAATTTTCATGTTTCGATTCCGATTTTGATATTTCAATTTCGATATTTTGATGAAATTTCGATATCGTGATATTAATATTGTGACACTGATATTTCGATTTCATTATTACATCAATCTATATCGATGTTGTAATATCGATATTTCAATTCCGATATTGTGATATCGATATTTTAATTTCGATATTATGACATCGATATTTTGATTCCGACATTGTGATATTGATGTTTCAATTTCGATATCGTGATATTAATATTGTGACACTGATATTTCGATTTCAATATTACATCAATCGATATCGATGTTGTAGTATCGATGTTTCAGTTTCGATATCGTGATATCGATATTTCGATTTTAATATTACATCAATCGATATCGATGTTGTGATATCGATATTTTAATTTACATCAATCGATATCGATGTTGTGACATCGATATTTCGATTTCAGTATTACATCAATCAATATCAATGTTGTAATATCGATGTTTCAATTTCGATTTCGTGATATTAATACTGTGACATCGATATTTCGATTTCAATATTACATCGATCGATATCGATGTTTCAATTTCGATATCGTGATATTAATATTGTGACACTGATATTTCGATTTCAATATTACATCAATCGATATCGATGTTGTAATATCGATATTTCGATTTCAGTATTACATCAATCGATATCAATGTTGTAATATCGATGTTTCAATTTCGATATCGTGATATTAATATTGTGACACTGATATTTCGATTTCAATATTACATCAATCGATATTTCAATTCCGATATTGTGATATCGATATTTTAATTTCGATATTATGACATCGATATTTTGATTCCGACATTGTGATATCGATGTTTCAATTTCGATATCGTGATATTAATATTGTGACATTGATATTTCGATTTCAATATTACATCAATCGATATCGATATTTCGATTCCGATATTGTGATATCGATATTTTAATTTCGATATTATGACATCGATATTTCGATTCCGACATTGTGATATCGATATTTCAATTTACATCAATCGATATCGATGTTATGATATCAATATTTTGATTCTGATATTATGACATCAATTATATCGATATTTTAGTTTTGAAATTGTTCTGATATCATATTCTGATTTTAATATTTTAATTTCGTTGCTTTGATATCTTTTTCGATATCTTTTCAATGAATATTTCGAAGTAAAAATCGATTGCTTCATTTTTCTTAACGTATACCACCTCGAACTGGGTCGATTATGCTTGAAGCTATCGTTTCAGTCAATGGTTTCAAAAACTACGCGACTTTTTTTTCAAATTATCAACGTATTTAATGGCTTTTCAACTTTTCTGTTTCTTCTCTTCCGTAATTCTCTCGCGCAAATGACAGTTCCAACGAAACTTTCTCAGTCAATAGTCATTGAGGTTGACGACCTTTCATTTCGATTAATTTTTGCTTTGTATTTCGCAAATGTTTCACTTTTCCTTTGTTGATTTCCTCTGTTTTACTCGAGTGACAAAATTAAACAAGATTTCAAATTTACAAACCGAAATTTTGTCAAAAGTCGAAATTTTCTTACAGAAGTTTTTCATCCAAAGGAAGGCAATTTTACATCACGTCGAAAGGTTAGAAATAAATTAGGTTTGAGAATCATAATGCGATGATTAATTGCTCGACTAGGTTTCTCCCTTTTTAAAGGGTTAAGGAGATAGGAGATCGTGTGCGAAGAAAACCTACATCAGCATTTCGACGGATACGCCTTCGTAATGAAGTTACTGAAGAGAGATGCTGGTCCACGCGCGACGAGACTTCTCGCGAAATAAGTTCGGTGCTTGTACCCACGTCCACGTGCATTTCAAGGTCTGCGTGAGAGGATTTGAAAAAAGACGGATTTTTTTCAAATTAAATACGAGATAAGCTGTAACGCAAGAGGTGGTAAAATAAAGATCACGAATGTAAATACGAAACTAATTTGTCGTCGAATGAGATTACGTATTATAAATTAATTTCGGTGTTAGATACGAAAATAGCGATAAATGCTTGACTTGGGGTTGATACTATAGAAGCGAATTACGAAATATTAAGACTTAATTTCAAAAGACGCCTTCGAGTGTGGGAAAAAGGTACCGAAGATGAATGAATCCGTGTAAGCGGCGGAAATTACGCGTGAAATATACAAAAGCTGTATCGAGGCTCGATTCGTCTTATAAAAGACCATCGTATATGACGAAGTACTCGACACGACGGCAGCGATCGCATAGTTTAAATATTTATGAAAACGGCAAGTTTTAGAAATTGAACGAGCAAATAGGTGAAAAGTCGTTTCGTAACTCGGTCTAATTAGATTTGTACGTTTAAACGACGATATTGTAATTTTGTAATTATAACTTGGGCGAAACGAGGGCGAATTTTATTTTCTAACGTTTATCGCGCGTACAATATATACAGAATGTTAATGAAAATTCGCGGTAACTAAAAAACACGATATGCTTTTATGTTCGCGACAACTTACACGCGAATGTTTACTCGTACGTAATGTCGGATTTTATTTAAAATGTGCTCATCCGAAGCGAAAAATTTGAACGAAATTACATTCCAAGTTTAAAACACGGCCGCGTGTATTTTCTTTAGCAGCGAATTACACACGTTTTCCAGCGCCGTAGTAATTTCCATCTTTTCAGCTTTTATACAATTTAATCAGCGTAAAATCAACATTGTTCAGCGTAAAATGTCGTCGCGGTTAAATAATTAATGCGTATTCTCGTATAACACGTCACAGGAGCGAGGGTTAGGAAAAAGTTACTAAATGGAATTTTTTTCCTCTTACAGGAACGTACGGCGTAACTATCTCAGAACTAAGGGTGCCACCGTCTATAAAAAACGGTACAGGTGCGCCGGCCGTGTTGGATTGCCTATACACGCTTCGGCCAGAAGAACAAACAGCTGATTCGGGATTAGTAGTGAAGTGGTTTTTTAACAAAAGCCCAAGTCCGGTATATCAATGGATTCATAATCAGAAGCCTCAAGGATTAGGAGTACTTAAAGGTAGACTATGGTTGGACTATAAAGCCACCGAAAATAACGCCACCGCGTATAGAGCTTTATATATTCTCAATCCTACCGTTGAATTGAGCGGAGATTATAAATGTACCGTTTCCACCAACGTGGACGAAGATTGGAGTATCAAGAAAATGATCGTGTTTGGTGAGTAAATTTTCATTCCTTAATGTAAGTTCGTACAAAAGCGCCGGTCAAGGTTGAGCAGTGGTACCGATATTTATTCACCATGGAATATGCAAATACTTGTAATTTGTATGGGAATTCGTTTTTCCCATTTGTGACCTTGTAAATATGAAAAAAGGTGTTGGCATTCGATAAACGAGAAATGATGCCCTTTAGCTCGTATGTTCTGGCTGTGTTTATTCGGTAATTTTTTATCATCGAATTTTTCTAGTAGGTGTATTTTTGGTAAAATTTCGCTAAAATGTCAAAAAAAATGTATAAAAAACGATTTATTTACTATAGTAATCTACCACAAATTGCAAAAAACTATCAAAATGTTGTTTAAGTAGTCTAAAATTGATCACAATTTGTTTAAAATTGTACAAAATTATTTAAATGTTGTTAAAATTGTTCAAAATGGACCAAAATGAGCTTAAAATCGCTTAAAAATAAACAAAATTGTCAAAATGTTGTTAAAATTGTTTAAAATTGTTCAAAATTGGCCATAAACAATTAGAATGTTGTTAAAATTGACTGGAATTGACCAAAACTTGTTTCAAATTGCGTAAAATTACGCAAAATTATTAAAATATTGTTAAAATTGTTTAAAATTGATCAACATTTCCTCAAAATTCTATAATCAACAGTTAAAATGCAGTTAAAATAGTCAAGAATGTGATAAAAATTTGTTTAAAATTGCTTGAAAAACGTAAAATTGACAAAATGTCGTTAAAATTGTTCAATATTTGCTGAGAATTGCATAAAAACTGTTAAAATATTGCTGAAATAGTTTAGAATTGATCAAAATTTGTTTAAAATTGCTAAAAATTGCACAAAATTGTCAAAATGTTATTAAAATTGTTCAAAATATCATAAAAACTATCAAAATGTTATTAAAATAGCTCAGAACTAATCCAAATTTGTTTAAAATCGTTTAAAATTGCATAAAATTGTCAACATCTTGTCAAAATTATTCAATGTTGTTCAATATTTATTCCAAATGGCACAACTTTAAACAATTTGAACATCATTTTGACAATTTTTTTCATTTTTACGCAATTTTAAACAAATTTTGGTCAATTTTAATCTATTTTAAGAATGTTTTGGTAGCTTTTATTCAACTTTTAGGAAGTATTGATCAATTTTAACAACATTTTGATAATTTTAAACAAGTTTTGATCAGTTCCAAGTTATTTTAATAACATTTTAACAGTTTTTATGCAATTCTTGGCAAATATTGAACAATTTTAATAATTTTACGCTATTTTAAGCAATTTTAAACGAATTTTTATCAATTTGTGACTGTTTTAACCGTTTTTATGAAATTTTGAGATGATATTGTACAATTTTGAACAATTTTAACAATATTTTTACAATTTTGTGCAATTTTAAGCAATTTAAAAAAAACTGTAATAGATGTTGGACTATTTTAACAACATTTTGACGATTTTTTGCAATTTTAAACAAGTAATAAACAACTCTAAACAATACTTCAACATCACTGGCAATTTTTGTGCAATTTCAACCAAATTTTTCATTAATTTGGTCGTTTTATGCAATTTTTATGCAATTTTGAACAAATACTAAGCCACCTTGAATGATTTTCACAACATTTTGACAATTTTTTACAATTCTAAACAAATAATAAAACAACTCTAAACAATACTTCAACATCACTGGCAATTTTTGTGCAATTTCAACCAAATTTTTCATCAATTTGGTCGTTTTATGCAATTTTTATGCAATTTTGAACAAATACTAAGCCACCTTGAATGATTTTCACAACATTTTGACAATTTTTTACAATTCTAAACAAATAATAAAACAACTCTAAACAATACTTCAACATCACTGGCAATTTTTGTGCAATTTCAACCAAATTTTTCCTCAATTTAGTCTTTTTATGCAATTTTTATGCAATATTGAACAAATACTAAACCACCTTGAATAATTTTCACATCATTTTGACAATTTTGTGTAATTTTATGCAATTTCAATCAGTTTAGACGAAATTTTGATTATGTTTAAGAATTTTAAAGTAAATTTTTCATAAAATTTGAACTACTGATGCAAATTTTGTGCAACTTAAGCAATTACGAGTAGTGTGATTTAAATGAATTTTCAAGGATGGAAGATGCTTTGGGGAAATTTTAGAGAAATAATGATAAGTCGTTTTTTATGATTGGCGGTTGGGGTGGGGTATGAAAAGGCGTTCGATAGCTGCAAAAAGTGACCGTATGCTATGCAGCAAGAGTCCGGAATACGCTTTGGAGCAAGATCACTTTATGTCTACAAGGCGGAGCCATGGAATGGGAGGAGTTGCGCATGCGCAGATACTCGGATCAGACACCGGAGGTGTCTTAGAATCACTTTTTTTTTTCACTGGATTTTTTTGCGATTGAAGTAAAAATCCGAGTCAAGAGTCGATTAACCTCGATTGAGAAGCTAGAGCTTTTAAAACATATTAACGAGAACCTTCGTACGGAAAATTCTCAGAAGGCGGCGAAAACCCCGGCGTCTAGTTTCCGCGTAAAAACGACGAAAGACTTATAACCATATAAAGTGATAAACGTTTGACGTAATAAAGCGTCCGGCGAAATGAGGGGTGAAGAAAAAGGTCAAATATAGTTAATAATTTTATCGTATCTACTCTTCGTGCAAGTACATTGTTACGTCGCCCGGGCAAATACGCAGTACAACGTTCGACACACGAACACACCGAAGCTCATCAAAGACCAGGGACGAGGTGGCGGTGAAGAAAAAAGAGAGAGAACGGAAAAAGAAAAGCTTTTAATGCAAGAAAAGTCATAAAACAGAACAAAAAAATAGGAAAGTTCGAATTTAAGTTACATAAAAGCCGGACGTGACATTGGCGGTGAGTGAAAAGGGGTTACAGGCTACTCTTAAGCGAACTACGTGACAAGGATCAAATAAATACGAAACTGGATAAAAAAGGGCAAAAAGCAGGCGCACTTTCGTCCCGGAACAACGAATTTGGAGCCGGCGATTTATCTCTACTGTACGACTTGGCGGTACAGCTACCGACTAAATTTAGGATAATGCCGTTTCAGATTACATTATTTCCGAGTACAACCGGCTGAATTTATGAACAACCAAAATCATATAATTTTTTTCTTGCGCGCAACTTTGATATAATACGACCTCGAATCGTTGAACGCGGTGTTTGAGCCTATGGACATGCGAATTTTTTTCTCCGGTTTTTTCCCCTATATTCATTCTGTCGAGTCTCGCGCGTACTAAGGCAGTGTTATTTATGCGATGAAAAAAAAAAAACTAGAAAACTGTGATATATTTTTACCTCAAATGACAAATGGAATTTGGTCAATATTTCTACCCTTTTGAACAGCTACGCGGCGAAAAAGCCCTAAACGTATTTATGCGTTGACACAATGACCCGAAATTTTTGGTAAATTAGTAAAACTCCGGTATCTTGGAGCATCTCGATGTCTTTTAAGCTACCAACGACGTATTAATGTCTCGTAATTCCGACAAGACGATTTCCGTTTACTTGTTAAGAGAACGGATGCTGGAAAAGTTGTTCGGTGATAGATGTGCCCTGAAAGCATCCTGAAATAAGTGTTCGAATTTCCAACAAATGCTGATATATTTTTCGAGCTTTATTTTCCTCTTTTTTTGCGCAATGTTCGAACCTGAAATCTGATCCATTAGCGATGATGTATACGAAATGTTGTATTATTATCCGACGCGTTCGCTGTTTTTCTTCTGTGTTATTTTGTTTTGGCAAAATGACGTCAAGGATTTAGAAGCGGCGTAGATTTACGAAAGTGAATAGCATTTATACGCGAATATTATACGTTTGTATAGCTATAGAAAATTACCCATGTTTTTAGGTCATATTTTTAATAAATAGATAAACGATGGTAACGTTTTGTAGTTGATATTTAACCTCGTGTATAAATGAAAAATGAATTTGGTTTATTTGTGCATTGAAATTGTACACCAAATACCGGATTAGCAATGTAAACAGATATCAATCGAATTTCCATTATTTGATGGAGCGCGATTTCTTTTCATCGTGGATGTCGATTTCGGGACGATATGTATTGTCGTATGAGTGTTTATTTTTTAAATACGATGGATCCATGTTTGTCAATTCTATGGATTCTTTTCATCGGTCTATTTAATGGCTCGAAACATATTATAAATTGTATGGACGATTTCGCCTATAAATTGGAGAATTTTTTCATCAATTCATGGCTATGGTTTGTTAATTGAGCGACATTTTGGAGGTGTTTGTTTTGGGTAATTTCACCGATAAAAGCTTTCGAGTTGAAATTTATCTTGTTTTGTGTTATGAAAGGTGAAAAATGACGTTATAATGAATTTATTGGAAATAATTTATTAACAAAATAGAAGAAAAATTTAATGAAATTGCGATTTTTTTTTTAAATTATTTAATGAGGTCCTCTTATCACGCTACGGAGTTGACATTTTTGCAGAGAGTATTATCTACTTGAAATGAGGTTTTTTCTTGATACCTCGATAACTTGAAGAGATACAAAAAAAAAATAAAATAACATAATTTACTCCTTTTAGTTCCCTATAAATTTTATTTCAACATTTTTCATCCCAGGTAAACCTCTAATTCATAAAATTTCCTTACATGAGTATTTTCGAGGAAAAAGCTACGAAAATGAAATTTTACCATATAACTTGAAAATTTAAATGTACCTCTCTCGATTCCCTACAACTTTTATATCAACAATTTTCGTCCAAGGTCAACTATTGGTCCATAAAAAGCCTTTCCCACTTTACGACGATTTCATAAATTGAACAAAAATATGGAAAATGAAGAATTGATCCTTTGAGCGATTTAAGAAGATGTTGGGAGTGTTTTTTTTACCTGTGTCTAGCCGAACCCCTACTTCCGCTGAGTGTTTTTTTACAAGTCCCATTTTTCAGAGTATTTCGGAATCGGATACTATCGAAAGTACTTCAAATTATTTATTGGAAGAGTGTTGTTGATAGTGATATTTCCAATAATTAATTGCTTTAATAAGTTTAATATGATCAAATCAAATCAATTACTACAAGTTCAGCACTCTTGGAAGCATTCAAATTTTTAAAAAAATCCGTTCACAATTAACGAGTTTTTGAATCAACGAAAAAACGAGATTTTTTAAAAATTCGTAGTAAGTATTTCATCATAGAAAAGCTGGTTCAGAAAAACCCACTCGAAAAGACCGGCTGGAATTACCTGGAAATGTGGTCAAGTCGGTTGGGTGGGTCGAGAATCAAAGGAAACCAAGTTTTTAACTGCCCAATTTCATATGGGCGTCTTCTGAAGCATTTTGAAATTTCTGGAGAAAAATTAAAATTGCGCTGGAGGCTCCAGAACGGCTCAGCAATGCGATTTGGCGCGATTTAAAATTATTTTTTCAGATTAACTATTTTTTTTTAATTCCTTGTTTTTAATGGAAATTTTGTAATTTTCAATTTTCAAAAAATTCACCAAAAATCGAAAAGTTAACTTGGGCAGCTGAAATTTTGGTTTTGGGAGTTTTTTGACATGCTCTTTCAAAAATCCTACTTCCGCTCAAATTCGACCCGGTCACCTCAGGAGGTTCCCTTGTTAAAGAATATTTCCTAATTCCTTCAGTCTTGTAAATTATCACGAAAAATTTTATTTTCAAGCTCCCCCCCTCCCCTTCTAAAGTTGATATCCTTTTAGACGATTTCGATTATAATCTTGCAAATAAAAACAAATAAATTTTCTTTTTATAAAAGAGTAGCTATAAATAACCTAATTTCGCATATTTCTCCATTTCAAACCCCCCCCTCCCTTTTATATTTCCTCTTTTCCAAATTTTCCGTTATAATATTAAAATACGATCACAATATCCGTAGGCTAAAAGTTCAAAAACCATTTCGACTTTTTTTCCGCGTAAAATAAAACCTTTTGAAATATTATACGGTAACCAAGACGAAATAATGGCGTGAAATCGATAACTTTTTTTTAGGTTGAGTGTAGGCACGTCAATTGAAAAAAAAAAAGCTCGAGCTTATATTACATAGTTTAAATTACAAATTAAATTCACCGGCAAGATGTTAAGGTTTATCAAATAATTATTGCTTCCATGGCGGTTAAAATATGCCACGAGTAGGAGGGCAGGAACGCGGCAAAATTACAAAAATAATTTCATCGCAAGAACTCGACGATTTCTCGGTGAAATAATTTCGAGAATTACGACGCTTGAAAAACGAATCTAGCTCGATCAAAGCGAATAGCTCGATTGTTTAGTAAACATTTTCAAGAAAGCGAGAAATCCCGCAAAAATGCTCGGCGAAAATGCGAAAAGATGGAAAATTCTAATCGAGAAAATATACAGAGCATTCGTATATATTTATGAAGAAGACAACGACGAGGCGAATAAATAAAACGATGGAAAAAATGCTCGGTATAGTCAGAAGCTTATAGAGGGAAATTCGTAAACAGATCTCATTTTGTCGAAATTTATCAAGAAACGAATAACGAAAAGAATGTCGTGAAAATGGTTTAATTAAGTTCATAATAGAGCAATTAAGTAGGCGTACTTAAGTTTCACAAAAGAGAACGTTTCCCTTATTTTTGCTTTGAACGTAGGCAACGTCGCTTGTGCGGTTTCAAATATAAGAACTTATCGCAATGGGGATTGACATGCCGCTAACGAGTTTTATTAGGGAGGCCGATTTTAATGAATATTTTTGAAATATCACGCGAAATAGAAGCACACGCTAGGCTTATTTCGTTTCAGTGGTTTTCAATCGGATTTTTGTTTTTGGCGTTTGGCGCGGCCGGAATTAGCTAAATTAGCGATAGCGTAGCCTTGGGCTTTTTTTTTTTTCTTAACAAACGTATTCTCGAGAACCCTTAGCAGGTGTCTTTTGTAACCCACTCGACGCTTTATCGGCTAATCAACGAGATTTATTAGTCGAAGAGGCGGCGAATTGTTTTAAAACGTTTCGGTAAGATTGAAGCGTTGCTATTCGTTTGACAATTACTTTGATCTTTTTTTCTCCCTCGGATTTTCGCTCGAAACGTGCGAGATTTATAGAGCAAACTCGAGGACATTTTTCACGCACGAATTTCTAGCGATATTTTCACCGGCCGCAGATTATGTACGAAACGCGTATACGCGATTTTTTACGCCTTTGATTGAATCTGACCCTTCGGTTTTTCGTCCATTCTTGCGCTTCATAAAAAAATCACTAACGTAATAAGATTTCTGTATTAAGTTACAATACGCCATCAGAAATAAATGCGAAATAGAATCCAAGGGTGCACGCTGCAACGACACCGCTTCCAATCGATATTCAACAATCAACCGAGAATAAAAAATGAGAAAGCTTGTACGAGATTATATGCTTTAATGATGTAGGATGTAGTCCCTCGAAAAGGTTACACATTTGTACCCATATCGCGTAGTTTTCTAATTACCCATAAATGACCGTTTCGAGTACTTTGAGGATAAAAGTACTCGTAAAAAATGAATACACTAGTCGAAGCTACATTGTGTTGAGTTCCTTTCAAAATTAACAAAGCTATCGGTGTCAAATTGCCACCATAATCACTGTGTGCTTTGATTAACACCATTTTTCAAATTAACACTTTTCGAAAAAAAAAGTCTTCCAAAAGAGCCGACTCTTTAACAAGGTAATTTATCCGACGATGATTTGCACTTGTCATGTGACGTTGTTTTTTTTTCCAAACTTCGTAGTATGATACGATTAGTCAACTGGAAGGTAATTTACAAGGAAAAAGAGGAAGTAATTTAAGAGGCTATTTTTCGCGAATAATGATCTTCTGTTATGGCTGAAAGTGTCAAATTTATGAATAAATTAACAGACGAAGTGTTTTTTGGAGTATTTGCGTTTTTCTATTGTACTCGTGGGATACTTTGCATAAATTTGTAGTTTTTTTTTTATAGATTTCCAACTCATATGAAAAATTTTCTTGCTTATTTGAATTTTTTTCGAAATTTTTTCAATAATATTCTAAGAAAATTTCAGAAATAATTTTCTCATGAGTTATTTATTGTTTTGTGAATTTTACAAGCAAAGTATTATCAGAAATGTTGAACACACAGTAGTGAATTTCTTTTAGTAAAACTTCTCTCGTAACAATTTTTCGCAATATATTTTCGATTACGAGCATTCTCCATCAATTTTTTTTTAATTCTTTCCGTTATTTCATAAATTTTGTGATAATTTTTTGAACATACTGTTATTGTAAAATGAATTTTGCAGTTTCAGAATTTTTACCATAGATATTGCATAGTGCAAATTTTTTGTAAAAATTTCTGTCATTGTCTTAATGTTGAAAAATTCTTGAAATTTTTTTATTAATTTTTATTAAAAAATTTTTTATTGAGTTTTTTATTAACAATTTTTTGCAATTGCAATTTTACAAGTTACTTAGTTATTTTTAAGTAATAATTTCTCATTGAGGCATTTTTTAAATAAAATTTCTCAAGTGAATTTTGCAATTTTTTGAGAAATTTCTTCGGCTGTAAATATTTGCAATTGAAAAAAAATTTTTCAGTTGCGTTTTTTGCAAAAAAAAATGCCGATGATTTTTTTTTTAACTTTTTATTGCAGTTATCTTTTTGGAAAAATTTTTCAAGTGACGTTTTATATCAAAAAATAGCCAAAAGTTCTATTATTTATAATTTGCAATTATGACTTGTTTGCAAAAAAGTTATTTTTATTACTGTTTCTGTAATTTTGATTTTTTATGGCAAATTTTTGCAATAGCCAAAAAATGTTCAAACTGCAGAAATTTTCTTGACGATTTTTGCAATTGAAATTCTCTTGAGGTAAATCGAAATTTCGACCAATTTACAGTTTTTTTTGTTTGCGATGGCAATAATGATGAATTTTTGCAATTTTAGATTGGAGGAATAATTTTTTTCACGCGTAATATAATGTAATGTTTTTTTAAATATTTTTAATTTTCAATGATCATTTTTTAGAAATTTTTGTAATTGCAATTATTGCAGTTTTTGGGTAAAATTTTTGTCTACGCACATTTTTTGCAACTTTTTAATTTTTTTGTGACAAAGTATCGCGGTATTATGAATTTATTCAAGTGAAATACTTATAATTACAGGTGACTATTGTCAGAAATTTATTTTATTTTATTGCACCGTATTAAATTGAATTTTTTATGTTTCAAATCCACATTTCCCTTCTTTGATGCACCATTGGATGCAAATTTTAACAAAACGTCGCGGTTGCTGCAACGCGAAGGAGATTATTCAAAAAGACGTTTTTTCTTTCGAAAATTACCCTTTGTCAGGAGTCTCATTTATTCGGTGGTAGTATAATTAGCGAATTAATACGGTTGTCCAAAAAGTAATATTTAATTACTTAAGGATGCATTAAGTCAAGTAAGCGACCACGTAGGAGAGGTTGCTGGGGTCAAAAACGTTATTATTTACAAGTTTTACCAAAATCTGCGACCTTAACGATGGTAATTTTTTGCGTCAGCTAGTAACATTTTCATTAGCGAAGATAAATGTGTATGTAAGTATATACGCACTTTAATAGAGACACCGAATATGATAATATTTCTTTGTAAAGTTGGTACAACGTGTATATAGGCGCGAAGGGCCACAGGGGGGGTGGTATTTAGGTGTTGAAAAAGAATACGATAATATTCTTAGGGTTACTGTCTCGAATATGGTAGTTAGAAAATACAGCATGCTAATTGGACGAATGCTACTTTTGGGACATTAACGAGATACTAAACGAGGAACGTTAACTAGAGAGAGTGTTAAGTTTTCTTAGAAGAAAATTTCGTTATACGTGGCAAGTTGAAGCAGTGTTGAAAAAGTATCCGCGTAAATAGCAACGCTGTTAATTAGTAGTTAACTTAATAAAAGCTGGATGACGATAATTACCGTCGTCGCTTCCTTCACAACAATTCTTTTTCGAAAGTCGACTCATATAATAAAGATATATGAAAGGCGTTACAATGTTACAGCTTTAATCATAACTTCTACGCGAATGTACCTAATAGTAGACGTTTACGTTTATCTTGTTTTATCTGGTTGGAAAATTTATTTCGTTCGGTTATAATGGGTACCGGAGTATATTTGTAATTTCCTTTTAAAGCACGGTGTCTTATGTACGAGAAAGGCTAATTAACAACGATGGGTTTTCGTTGCCATTGCCTATTTGCGACGGAAGCGGCGAAAAAGCGCAACTTGATAAATTTCGTATCATCGTTGTTCGATATTCGAAACTCAAAGGGTATTTTTCACCGTGATAAATATAAAATAAAGAGAAAACTTAAACGTGCAATCCGACATTATACAGCCGTATATCCGATAAACACGTATACTGCGTGCTAATGCAATAAGTTTCCTCGACGATATTCTTGCCATTTTGCGAGCGTATTTTTACTATACGAGGATAAAGATCGCTATCTTGTCCGGCCTCTATTTTACTACGTAACGTTTTCACTTTCTTATCATTTAAACTGTATCGAATTTCGGGTGATTTTAACTCGTAGTCGGGCTTTTCCCGGCGAAATGTGATGCGAGGAATTGATTTGGAGATGGACTCGTTGCTGGATGAAGTTGAGATAAGTTTTGGAGTTTGTCGTTTAATTGGAATTGTAATTGGAATGAGGAAGTGTACGGACTGGCGTGGGTTTTCAGTGATGGTTTGATAGCTAAAATCAAGATGTGCGGGGTGTTACGTTATTTGGGAAATTTTTGGAGCTTGAAATAGTTACTTAGATGGACGAGATGAATAAGAAAATATCAGAAATTGTGCGAGCACGTAAATAAAGATGGTAATCTTACAACCAACGTGCACTTGTTCAATTGTTCGTTCCAGTTACATGGGTTTCTTTCAGTTTTTATCTTGGTATCGTACGGAAGAAAGGGGATCTAAATGAAAGGTATTTGATCGAAGCGTAAAAATTGGAACCATTGCGAAAGTATCGAAATCAAAGTCGAATCGTATTGCGAAATCGATATCGAATTTATATATCGAATTCAATGTCAAAATATCGATGTTTGAAGCATTAAAATGAACTTATCGAAGTCGTAAAATTACGTCGAAGTGTCAAAATCAGTGGCGTAGCCAGGATTTTGGCAAGGGGGGGGCAAAACGAGTCCAGGTAGTAAAATTTTTTTTAATTAATGGGAAGAAACGATTTATTTACCTATTCTTTTAATTTATAAACAAACTACGATACGTCGAAACAAACAATAAAAGGCCATGGGGGGGGCAATTGCCCCCTTTGCCCCCCCTTGGCTACGCCACTGGTCAAAATCGAATTATCATAATCAAACTCGAAATATCGAGGTATCAAAATCGAAATCGCAACATCGAAGAATCAGAACTGAAATCGAAATATCAGAATCGAAATCGTAACATCGAGATTGAGATATTGATATTAAAGCTAAAATATCAAAATCAAATCATTCAAATACCAGAATTGCAACATCGAAATATCAGAATCGAATTCACGACATCAAGATCGAATTATAAGAATCGAAATCGTATCATCGAAATTGAAATATTGAAATTAAAGCTAAAATATCAAAACTGAGTTTTCAAAATATCGAAATTGCAACATCGAAGTATCGAAATCGAATTCGTAACATCAAAATCTAATTATTGAAATCGAGCTGATAACATCGAAATTAAAATATCGAAATATTAGAATCGAAATCGCAACATCGAAGAATTAGAGCTGAAATCGAAATATCAAAATCGTAACATCGAAATTGAAATATTGAAATTAAAGCTAAAATATCAGAATCGAATTCATGGCATCGAAATCAAATTATCAGAATCGAAGCAACAACACTAAATTTGAAATATTTAAATCGAAATATCAGAATCGAAATCGTATCATCGAAATTGAAATATTGAAATTAAAGCTAAAATATCAAAACTGAGTTATCAAAATATCAAAATTGCAACATCGAAATCGAATTATTAAAATCGAGGTGATAACATCGAAACTGAGATATCGAAATATTAGAATCGAAATTGCAACATCAAAGAATCATATTTGAAATCGAAATCATGAAATCGAAATCGAAACATCAGAATCGAAATCGTATCATCGAAATTAAAATATTGAAATAAAAGCTAAAATATCAAAAATGAGTTATCGAAATATCGAAATTGCAACATCGAAGTATCGAAATCGAATTCGTAACGTCAAAATCGAATTATTAAAATCGAGCTGATAACATCGAAACTAAAATATCGAAATATTAGAATCGAAATTGCCACATCAAAGAATCAGATGTCATGAAATCGAAATATCAAAATATCAGAATCGAAATCGTAACATCGAAATTGAAATACTAAAATTAAAGCTAAAATATCAAAATCGAATCATTCAAGTATCAAAATTGCAACATCGAAAAATCAGAATCGAATTCATGACATCGAAATCGAATTATCAGAATCGAAGCAACAACACTAAATTTGAAATATTGAAATTAAATCTAAAATATCAAAATTAAGTTATCGAAATATCGAAATTGCAACATCGAAATATCGTAATCGAATCCGTAACGTTAAAATCATTATATCGAAATCGAATTATTAAAATCGAGGTGATAACATCGAAATATCAGAATCGAAATCGCAACATTGAAATTTTGAACTTTGAAATCGAAATATCGAAATTGAAATGTTGACGATTTTGTGAAAATAATATAAATTTGTTCTGTAGAATAATTTTACAATCAATTTTGAAAATTTTCAAGTTACATTTCGGAATGTAAAGACGGTGAAAAAGGTTATTTCAGATTCCTTTAACAATCACTGGTTTAATTTTATTTTCTATTTAATGAAAATACTGGTAATGAAAAAATTTCCAAAATTCAAGCCACCGGGAAGGGAATGTTTTGAGAAAGAGATAAACCAGTGGAGGTGTATTTCGTGATAATGAGCCATTCTCGGTCACTTTGGAGCATGATTTTGGCAAAAAATTGGACACACGCAACCTTTTCGGCACAGCTTGTGAATCCGTGGTTATGCTCTGACGTGATGATAAAATTTATATGTCCTTGGAGCTTATTTTTTTGTTTAAATACTATTTCGAGACCGAGTTTGTTTTTCGTTAAAATCATATGAAACATCTTATCCCCCTCCTCCGTACGTTATAGAAGTTTGAAAAAATAACAAAAATTAATCTCCACGTGGTTTTTCTCGCAAGCTTCTTATAAGAGAAAAATAAGATCTGCGAATTCAAGCAGCTTATAGACGAGCATTAAGAACAAATATAATGAACGAAGTCCGATAGCGAAAAGGTAATAAACGCTTTACATCCGCAGACATTTTTAATCCTCGATAATAAATCGATTTCGAACGAATTAAAAAATTCCTTGTTAAATGTTCGAAAAATACGAAGAAATTGTTGCGCCAGCGAAGATTTCCGGATAAAGACGCGTAATACCGTAGTTTTATGATTTTCGATGTAAAATCTAATTTCCCATATGGATTAAATGGAAAACATTCGACGAATGGCCGTAAGGTATTTGCTTTTAATTTTCATCTATGCTTCAACCGTCGAAACACGACTGGCGCCGAATTTAGTCGACGTTTTCGATGGAAAAACCCCACGAAGAAACATCGACGCGAGCGTAATTAAAATATAATCCAATTAATGCGTGCGAAAGAATAAAGCGAAGAAGTTCCAAAAGCGCATAGCAATCGACCGCAAACACGAAACAAAGTTTTGGAATTGTAACCAAATTAGAGTAAAAACGCGCCACCCATCAACGATCTGCCACCGAAATCTCAACTTCGCAAGTTTACGCGAGCTTACGAAAGTATACATCGCGAATAAAAACTAATAATCACGAATTTCACTAGCAGGCAACTTGGCGCTATGGATAAACTTGTATTGGTATGATTGAACACGTCTCTTACATCTTTGTTATCTGCCGCCGCCGCAGGGAGCGAATTTTATACGAAAATGGAACCGCAACCACGGTGAAGTATTAAGGTAAAACCACACGCATATTTAAGATCATCCTCGAGTCTTCTCTCGTATAATATTCAATTACCATCTTTTTTCCTATATTCCTCGTTCTTCGTGTAATCTTTTCCACAACAATTTGGCAAATCCTTTCGACTTTACGAGTATAAGCAAAAAAATCAAACAAGTTGTTTGGAAAAATTATTTTCGCGAATATTTTCATTAACGACGTAATTAAAATGTAAAGTGCGTTTTTATAAAAGCTTTATACCAAAATCAACGACTACGCACTTTACCTTTGTGACGTAATGACACACTGAAAAAAAAAATTAAAAACTTAATAGTCTAATTTTTTTTTATTTTAAAAAATAAAGCTGTTCTGCTAATTAGAACTTTTTACCGAAGGGAAAAAAGCATTTTAAACATTTAAACTATGTACAAAACTAAAATTCAAAGAGTTAAAATTATAATTAATAAAATACATGAATTTTTCTGTTTAACAACTTTCAAAACGAATTTCGCAACTTTTTTAAGCCAGTAGGTAGCTAGGGGGAAAATGGCGAAAAAAAGGAGTAAAGTCGAGAGAAAAATACACAAAGAAGATACTATACAACCTTTGATATGCGAACCGATTTTTTTCAAAGAGAAAAAATTAAATTAGCTTAACGCGAAAGTTGGCATTTCTTAAAAGTTTCTCGCGAGCTTTCAAGTGGAAACAAGGTACCTTTGAAATGAAAGGGAAAAAAGGATTTCATATCGTTATTTCGATACAAAACCTCGAGGCGGCGAAAAACACCGAATGTAATTTCTTTGTTGTTTTTATGTAACATGCGATCATTTAATCCTAACAATTCTTTTTTTTTACATGTATGAAAATTTAATCATTTTACAAGGCTTGTGAGGTTTTAACGAGTGTTCGTGTTGGGTGGTGTCGAGGAATAAATGCATAGAAATGAGGAGCACCCGGTAGTCGAGGGTATTTCATTACGAGTTACCGGCGAAGGTTGGTGTGCGATTTGGTTTAGATCATTTGCTCAAAGGTGGTCTGAGAAAACTTCGGTAGCCTTTGTACTTTTCAACAAGGTATGCGGATATTCTTGAAGGAGATCTTGGGGAAAAAATTGGAAAATTATGCTATTCTTAGCCAAAGCGTTAATTTATCGTTGGAGTCTGTTGATGGAGAAACGAGCTTTAGGAAGTTTTCATCAAATAAGTGATCGAAAAAATTGATCTTTCCGAAGAAATTCCTTAAGAATTACATCCTAACAGGGCCGTACGCCCGGGGGGAGGGGGTCCCCCCATCATTGGCCAAAAAAAAAGAAAAAGAAAACAATACATTGGTAGAGGCGATATATTATAAAATAAAAATGTATATTTTGGAGATTTTTATT
>QBDW01027277.1:0-13451 GCA_003261595.1 Maconellicoccus hirsutus | reverse complement strand
ACTTTTGATTAGTATAGCTGCAGATGTGCCGCGAGTGACGAGATCGGCAGGGTTGTCGAGCGTATTTACGTAACTCCATTGGTCGTACGTTAAGGTTGAAGTAATAAAATCGATGCGGTTGCGTACGAACACTTCGAATCTCGAACTTGGGCCTTTTAGCCAAGCGAGTACTGTCGTTGAGTCGCTGTACAATTTTGCTCGGGATATATCGTAGCTGAACACCTTAGCTACTCGTGACATTAGCTTGGTAAGCAGCACTGCTCCAAGTAATTCCAGACGAGGAATGGTTATCGCTTTTAACGGTGCGACTTTCGATTTCGAGCATACGATGAGTGATTTTGCGGACTGCTCTGTGTCGTGTTGAAGGTATACTGCGCATAAGCGCGAGAGCTAGCGTCAGAAAATCCGATTAATTCGAATTGAGAAATTCCCGACTCAACAACGGACGAGGTACTGAGAAATCAGCCATGTTGGTTAAATCAGCGTAAAATTGCCGGAATTTGTTACTCAATTGGTCGGATATCGGATCGTCCCAACCGAGATCTTCTCTCCATAGGTCTTGGAGAATGATTTTTCCTTGGAGCGTGATCGGTGCTACAAATCCAAGGGGATCGTAAATACTAGCGACAAGAGATGAGACTATACGTTTAGTTAATTGAACATGAGAAATATCGCTGAGCTGGACGCGGATTCGAAACTCGTCTTCGATTGGATGCCACTGAAGACCAAGTACTTTGGCGGCATTACTCGTAGTGAAGGAAATCGGTTGTAATTTCTCAACGTTCTCAGGATTGATAGCTTCGAGAAATTCTTTGGAATTCGAAACGTACTTTCGAAGCGGAAAATGAGCACGAGAGAGAGTTTCGTGGATTAATTTCGCTTTGGCGACGGCTCGTTGAACATTTTCAGCGCCTGACAGCAGATCGTCCATGTAGAATTCGGAATCGATAGCGCGAGCTGCGTCATTTCGTAGACGTTCAAGCTCCTCTCCATCACATGTAACGCTAGCATGGATGATTTCATGTACAGCGTGCGATGGAAGGCTTTGCAGTTCTTCGGCAACTATTTGAAGGCACTTCTGAGCGATAAATGAGGCTGGAGTTGTACCGTAGGTTAATGTAACCAATTCGTACAAATCGATCGGACCATTGACGTCATCACGCCAGTGAAAATTCAAAGTTTATGAAAATTTTAGAACTGCGTGCAAATGATGTGCCACAAATTAAGTGGTGGTTGGCAAAACCTGAACGAACCAAGTGGCTAGGTCATGAAATAATCGAAGAAATTCTCAAAATGATGTCAAATGACATTTTGAATCAAATAATAGCCGAAGTAAAAAATGAAAAATATTACTCGATAATGTTAGATGAGACATCTGATATACGTCGGCTCGAACAAGTCAGCATCGTATTAAGATATGTTACTGATGATTTAGTTATCAAAGAACAATTTTTCGGATTTTATGAAACTTCTGATGGAAAATCTGAAACTTTGTTCAATATTATTAAAGATGTATTAAACAGATTTCAATTAGACATATTGAACTGCCGCGGACAGTGCTATGACGGAGCGGCCAGTGTAAGCGGCGATATTTCAGGTTTAAAAGCAAGGATTTTAGAAATTTGTCCCTATGCTTGGTACGTTCATTGTGTAGCGCACAGGCTTAATTTAGTTGTACAAGATGCTTTAACAGATGTCACTGAAATAAAAAATTTCATTGGAACAGTGAAAGAGCTCATAAACTTCGTCAAAAAATCACCACGTCGGCTAGCCATCTTCACAAAATTACAAAGTGATAAAGATCCAGGTCTTGTAAGTTTTTGTAGTACCAGGTGGTTGTCAAACTATTGAACGAATTTGTACATCGAAATCAAAATTGATTCATCGTTCAACGTGTTATTTTAAGATGTTCCGTATATTTTGTTTTGTGTTTTTTCCTTCGGTTGACGATGAGATGTTTTAGATATACGAGTTGCGGATAATTATTGTTTTTGTAATTATTATACGTTTGGAAGATGAATTTGTTTTTTTTTTACGATCCACGGATGACTAGCCTCCTTCTCATGTTAGCAGAACGGTGGTTTTTTCGATTTTGAAGGAGTTGACGGTTTATGTTACGTGACAGTATGGATGAACACGACGTGAATGCAGCAAGACACCTGTTCGACGGGAAAAATTTTACGACATGGAAGAAACGAATAACTCAGGGTATGAAAGCACGGGGATGGACAAAGGTGTTAGAAAGTCCAGACTCTGGTTCGGCGCAACAAAGAGACAAGGCACTCGATTACCTTATGTCAAACGTGAAGGACAACGTACTTCAGTTAGTAGATGCTGATACCCCATACGATTTTGTGGACAAATTGAAGAAAAAGTACGGCGGCCAGGACGTAGCTAATAGGGTAACGATAAAGACAAAATTAGCTAATATTAAATTGAAAGATTTTAAAAACGCGGAAGAGTATTGTGATGAAGTACTCAGGTTGTCGAACGAGTTGCGATCGTTAGGTGTAAACGTTGAAACAGAAGAGGAGTTCATGTGGCTAACTAATGGTCTACCAAAAAGTCTAAGTCACGTTCAAGCTGCAGCTATGGCAAATTTACACTTGAATGCCAATGTCGACGGATGCAGATATTTAATCATCACACAGGCAGAACGTGCGTTTAACGAAGATTCGCGAAATCGATCGGCATTCGCGGCGACGTCGAAAGTATGTTATAAATGTAATCTCCCCGGACATATATCGAAATTTTGTCGTAAAAATGGCGGCAGAGGCAGATATAATAATAGTAAAGGCGGCAGTGATGGTGATGGTAACGGCGGCGGTAACAGTGGCAAAGGCGGGTACGGCGGCAGAGGTAGTAACGGCGGCGGATATGGCAACCAAAGGGTCGATGATCGGAAATGCTATCGTTGCAATGAATTTGGCCATATTGGCAAATTCTGTCCCAAATTTGGCGATAAACAATCTAAAAATAATGCGAATGAAGCTTCTGCGACTGAAGACAAATCCAGTGAAGCTCGCGTTGCGTACGGTATGTCTGCTGAAAAATGTGATAATTTGTTTAGTCGAGATCGCGAAGCGTGTGATGCAAATAGTGTCGAGTGTATTCGGTTCCTTTTCGATAGCGGCGCGACGGACCACATGGTAAATAATAAAGACCTTTTATCGAGTAATATTCGTGAATGCGATGTTAAAATCAAAGTTGCCAAAAAAGGTGAAACGATAAGTGCGAATAATTGTGGCAATATTGACGCGTGTTCGAACGTAAACATTCCGGTGGTAATTAAGAATGTGTTAAGTTATTTAGCAGGTACGAAACATTATAGTTTGAAATACGATGGAAAAGATCCAAATATTCTCCAATGCTACGTCGATGCGAGTTTTGTGAACGAAGAAGACAAGAAATCAACCAGTGGTATTATAATTCGGCATCATGGCGACATTATTAGTTGGAAGACTAAAACTCAGCAACAACGTGTAGATTCGTCGGGTGTCGCTGAATACGTAGCGATGTATCAGGGAATAAAGATCTGTCGAAGTATTCGAAATATGCTTCAGGAATTATCGATGAATGCGATCAACGCTATCCCATTATACTCCGACTCTAAGGCAGCATTAGCAATTATTTCGACGCTCGATACGCATTCGACTAAACATATCAAGACAGCGTATTTATATGCAAAAGATGCAGTAATCGATGGTGAATTCTGCGTATTCAAAGTTCATGGAAATGAACAAATCGCAGATGTGTTAACTAAGGTTGTATCTAAAAACGTATTAATGTCATTGTTAAAATTTATTTACTAAAAGTTCGTAATATATATTTCGCTTATTGTTAATTATATTCATAGTTCTAGAATTTTGATTTCGAGGGGGTCGTGTCAAACTATTGAACGAATTTGTACATCGAAATCAAAATTGATTCATCGTTCAACGTGTTATTTTAAGATGTTCCGTATATTTTGTTTTGTGTTTTTTCCTTCGGTTGACGATGAGATGTTTTAGATATACGAGTTGCGGATAATTATTGTTTTTGTAATTATTATACGTTTGGAAGATGAATTTGTTTTTTTTTACGATCCACGGATGACTAGCCTCCTTCTCAGTGGTGTGTTCGAATTAAATCGTTGAAGACCATAAGAGATAGTTACAAAACTTTGCTCGAATTTTTTTACAATATGATTCATGACAAGGAACTCGATGCAACTTTTACTGCTGCAGCTCAAGGTTTTTATGATCAAATGGAAACGTTTTCGTTTTGTTTTAATTTAGAAATGCTGATTCTTATTTTCGAGCAAGTAGAAACCCTGAATGCTGCTTTACAAAAAGTGGACTTGAACTTGAATGAATCACATGCCAATGTTCAATTCACACTCGATAGAATTCAAAAATGCAGAGAACATGATTTTGACAGATTGTGGGATAATGTTCAATCAAAAGTAAAAGATTTGGATATAATGCAGCCTGTATTACCTAGGATTCGAAAAGCACCAAAAAGATTTGATTCGCAATCTTCTCCTCATGAATTTAGTACTGTAAAGGAATATTACGGTAAACGATTTTTTGAAGTGATAGATGTTACTTTAGTTTCTTTAACTGACCGTTTTCAGTCTAATGTGATTGATTTTTTAAATTGTTTGGAAAATTTTATTGTAAAGAAATCCAAAAATACTAATGATGACGCCGAAATTACCGAAAGAATTGTTTCATTTTATGATAATGAAAATTTTGATAAACAAAGATTAATATTACATAGGGATATGTTGATTGATATGATGACTTCTAATAATAAATTAGAACCGAATAATATAACCGAAGTAACCTTTTTTGTTAGAAATAATTTAAATTTAAGAAATATGATTCCTGAAATTTTTAAATTACTGAAAATTATTTTGACCATTCCTGTAGGAAATGCGACATGTGAGCGAACATTCTCGGCTTTACGCAGATTAAAAACATATTTAAGGTCATCGATGGTAGCGGAAAGATTGAATCATGTTTCGTTATTACATATTCATAAAGATTATGATATTAGTAGTATAATTAATTTGATTAATGAATTAATTTTAAGAAGTGCATCTAGAATGAGTACTTTTAGAATTGAAAAATAATTATTTTCTTATAATTGTTTTTTTCATACTTATTAAAATTTTTTTATTGACTTACGTATTTTTTTTTGCAAGCACTTATATTTATATGACTACCTATTCATCAACCGAATTTTGAAAATTTTAACTCTACACTTGGAAAAAATTCAGATCTCCGGCCCTGGTTCACATCCACAAAAAATGTGATATGCGCACATGGCATTTCTTTCAGAGTTAAAAACGTAAATGATATCGAATACCACATGTATATATATACCAAAATTTCAAGTCATTTGGTGAAAATTCACAGAAATAGGCATTTACGCTAAAACAGCAATTCTGAGGTTGACTCACTTCCTAGGGGGAATTCGAAGTTGTACGTGATTTCTACAATTTTTCTTATTCCTTTTTTATGAATTTTGCATTTTTGCCGTTGGTACAAAAATCTGCTTCAATGGCCCATTCACCGTAGTGAATGAGCTATTACCCTTTCACGTAGTTCTGTGTTTCACTTTTGATCAAAACTCTGGATTCTTTTTGAAAAGTACAATCTTTTACTTTGCTATACATTCGTAACATGTCACATTATGACTACCAATATTCATACTTTCTGAAAAATTAGATCTTGGTATTGACATCGTGGATCGAAATTTTGTCGAAGAAATTGTGCTAGATGAAAATCACACTACAAGTAAATAATATATATTCATATATATCTTTTTCTTTGCTACACATTTGTAACAAAGGTACATTATAACTACCATTATTCATACTTTCTGAAAAATTAGATCTTTGTGTTGATATTGCGGATCGAAATTTTGTCGAAGAAATTGTGCTAGATGAAAATCACACTTCAAGCAAATCTTTTACTTTGCTACACATTCGTAACAAAGATAGGTACTTACATTATAACTACCATTATTCATACTTTCTGAAAAATTAGATCTTGGTGTTGATATTGTGGATCGAAATTTTGTCGAAGAAATTGTGCTAGATGAAAATCACCCTTCAAGTAAATTAGACATATTCATATATACAGTGTGTCGCCAAAGTCTCGCACGGTACCTTTTATCGGATGGGGGGTGAGTGGGTGGTGTGGTGTGGTGGTAGTGGTAGTGATACCGAAAAAAATTACCAGTTTTATACTTCTCCCGTCAGGGTAGTCCATTATGTTAGTGCTGATGGCAGTCCAAAGGAACGTGTTTTAGACCTAACAGTTACTGATAAAACCGGAGCTGGATTGACATCAACTATTTTGGATAGTTTGAATAGTAATCGTATAGAAACCGATAACTTACTATTTCAATCATATGATTACGCAAATTCCATGTCTGAACTGAATAATGGAACTCAAAAGAAGCTCTCAGACCTTTTAAATCGTAATATTCCATACATGCCATGCCAAGCTCATCGTTTGAATATATTCGTTGAGCATAGTTGTAATGCAAGCAGTATAATTTAGTAATATGTTCAATACTTTGGAATCTCTTATGTGTTTTTTTTTCATCTAGTACCAAGAGATTCAATTTGTTCAAAACTAAAACAGAAGACGTGGAAAATTCTCTACAACTGACTTTCTAAAACTAGATGGATAGCAAGAGCACAATCACTTCGATCAGTTTGGATTTCTTATGATAAAATTATCGTCAACTTTGATGAGATTTTAGAAGGCGATTTTGATTCAAAGACTGAAGGTAGTGCATTAACTCTTCAAAAGGCCGTAATGAATTTCGATTTCGTAATTAGTGTAATGTTCATGAGAAACATAATGTATAAATGTCAAGCTCTACGGAAGCTTTGGAATCAGTCAACTTGAATGTAATAGATGCCGCATCGTTGATAGAAAGTACAATCACGTCGTTAAAGATGATTTTAAGCAGCGATCTTGAAATAAAAAATCTGATTAAAAGTGCTATAATTTTCGCTGAAAAAAATAATCTAAATCTCGAAGAAGACTTTAGAAAGCATCATCGAAGGCGGCTGAAGTCAAAACGATTCGACGATAATGCCGAAAATGCTACAACTTTTGGCTTGGAATTATTCTACACGAAAGAATTCAAAGAAGTATTAATTGTCCTCGTTATGGAGTGTAAGGAAAACTTGAAAGATTTTACTAAAGTGATCTATCCGTTATTCGAAATATTTAAACTACCGTTCAGCAAAAATAACATCAACACTAAAAATATTTCAGCAATGATGAAACTCGTACCGAAGTGCAAATTTCAAGACGCAGATTCAATTTTGACTGAATTAGAAGTCCTGACAGATTATTGTAAGGAGAGTACAACTCTCGAAGAAATAATCAAGATTAGTGAAGAAAGGAAACAGATATTAACCCAGGGCAAATTATTTTTGCAGATTGGTGGCATGTGCTTTTTTTTCTGTAGCTTCGAATGAAAGGAGTTTTAGTCCATTGAAATTTGTAAAAAGTTCATTGAGGACAAATATGAGTGACGAAAGATTAAAATCTCTTTTGATTTTAACGATTGAGAAAGATTTGGTTGATGAAGCCAATACATAAAAAAAATCGCCGAAATTTGGTCAAAATTGAAGACCAGGAAAATCAAAACGTGACGATTGACATTTTTTAACTTCAAATTTTATGCTTTTTTCAACCGTTTTTCAATTTTTTTTTTAAATTTTCTTGTTTTTATTTTCTGTAAATCATTCTTTAAATACATACGTACTTTTTAAAATCGGCATTTTTTTTAAATCGATTAATCAGCATTTTTTCTTTTTTTTAGTCGGCAATGGAAAATCATCCTAAAAGAAATTTACTGCAAGACTCGACCGATCCCTCATCGCTTATTGCCCGCAGTGCGGGAAAACATGGAACTTTGGCTGAAAGAGGGCATTATACAGAAACAACCAAGCACTTACAAATGTGGGCTGGTCATCGTGGAGACGTGGACAAAGGAGGGGGCATAGTCTGCCACCGTGGGGACTTTAAGGCCCTCAACCCCTTCCTCAGGATTCACTCCTCCGAGACACCAGTTATCGAGAATCTTTGCACCAAGTTCAAAGGAAAGAAATACTTCACCAGTTTAGATCTGAACCAGGGATTCCTTCAAATCCCCATTGAGGAATCCCAGTACAAATACTTTTCGTTCGTCTTCGAGGGAAAATCGTGTGTTTCGTCGTGTGCCCTATGGGACTAATGACAGTATGGCTGCATTCATCATCGCCCTCCAAAAAGTATTTAAAGGATGTGAACACTTCGCTTACGCCTACGTCGACGACATTCTAATTGCATCATCAACGTTTCGCGAACACATTGCACATTTAAAAGAAGTTCTTACCCGCATTAGGAACGCCAATATGACCTTAAACTTGGCAAAAACAAGATGGGCTAAAACTCAGATAAAGTATCTTGGATTAATTTTGTCGCAAGATGGAGTACAGGTCGATCGTGAGCAAAGTAAGACCATCTTGGAATTTCCTTTGCCGAAAAATATAAGATCGCTTCAGCGCTACATTGGTTTTTTCCAGTATTATCGAACGTTTATTCCGCACATTAGCGAATTGTGCGATACTCTGTATGAGATGACGACGTCGGACAAAAAGTTTAGTTGGAACGCTAAAAAAATCGCGAAATTTGAACAACTTAAATCAGCTCTAGCCGAAGCAGCAATCCTATCATACCCCGATTACGGAAAACCGTTCATTATACATACGGATGCAAGTAACGTGGCGATCGCAGGTGTAATTTGCCAAGAAGTTGAAGTAGATGGCGAAAGAGTAATCAAACCCATCTCGTTCGCAAGCAGAGCTCTAAAAAAGCATGAAAAAAATTACTCAGTGATGGAACTCAAGTTATTGGCGATTGTCTATGTGCTCGTAAAGAATTATTACATGTTGTATTCGCAAGAAATCCATCTTCACACCGATTACGCCGTAGTCACCTACCTAAAGAAAAACGAGTTGCTACCTTCATGTGTTAGTCGTAGGTTACTTTATTTGGATAACTTCAACATCCAAATCCAACATATCTCGGGCGTAAAAAATCATGTAGCAGATTTCCTGAGTCGATATTCGCTTGCGGTCACACAAGAAGAAAAAAATACCTCCGTCTTCTTGTTCGGTCATGAAGCGGCTCCACCACTATGTCGTCAAATGACGCAGTTGGCACAGCTACAAGAAAAGAATGATTTATGGCAAACACAACTACGAAAGCGAAATACAAATTATCGTTTTAACGAGGAAAGGGAGCTGTTCGAGTTCAGGAGCAGCGGCGGCGTTTTTGGAATCTATATCCCAGATTGCATGACGAAGGCCATCATCGATCACTACCGTCATCATTATTGTCATCTCGGAATAACGAAACTGTTGCTTGCAATATGACGATATTTCAACTGGCCATCGATCACAATTCAGGTTACAAAGTTTGTCAACGGATGCGTCAATTGTCAACTTGCATCTCGAACGTCGCATCAGCTCGAGGGTCCACCAACGTCGATATGTGTGACGGAATTCAACGAACTATTGTGTATCGATTACTACGGTCCTATTCCGGTGTCTAATTTCGGAATGCAATATATCTGCGTTTTGGAAGATATGTATAGTATACCAAGTTCGTATGACTATTTCCGATGAAGTCATGCACTGCGACCAATACGATCATCAAAGTGACAAAATGGATCGAAGAATTCGGTCCCCCAACGTCAATATTACCAGACAATGATCCTCAGTTCGCGAGCACTTATTGGAGGAATCATTGGTCGGACAAAAATGTCAAAATCCGATATACATCTCGTTACACCCCATCGTCCAATCCCGCATGAGAAAGTCAGAGTCCAAGCAGCTGATGATCGAAAGGGAGCTAAATGTACTGAAATTGAAGGAAAACGAAGAGCCGAGTAATTTTTTTGATACATTTGAAAGAAGAATTAACGAATTGAGGGCGGCTGGTGGCGAAGTAAGCGACAGTCGAAAGTTGAGCTATTTGATGCTTTGTTTGCCATCGAGCTACCAATATTTAATCGACTTAGTTGATGTGATCCCGGCGAGGAAAATAAGTGCGATAATGTTCGAGAGAAAATCATGAGCCACTCGATGTCGAAAGTCGAAGACAGGTCAGACAAAGAGGTTGCCGCAGTTCAATCGTTTAAGGCGAAAGTTGATGAAAGTGAAGATGCCGGAGTAGGTCCTTTTACATGCTACGGATGTGGAAGGCAAGGACATATATGGAGAAACTGTTTTCGGAGTTGTCCATAAGGGATGAGTAGTAATTTGTTATCGTGTAGCGCACTTACGGATAGAGGAAATAGCGTTTATATGGCGAATGATTATGCTATAGTTTACGATCAATATGAAAACCTACTATTCGATGTTACTAAAGTAAATAGGTTATATCCTATTCGTTGTAAATATGATTGTAATTTTAAGATATCTGTAAATTCGTTTAATATTACGAACAAATCTGAAAGAGATGTGGCATAGGAAGCTGGGTCATTGTAATTTTCGTGATCTTCGATATATGTCTCTGAATAATGTTGTAAATGGTCTACCACGGTTTAAAGATAACGATTTTGTTCAGTGTGAATTCTGTTTAGAGAACAAAATGACACGTGTGCCATTTCAGAACGATCGATATAGAGCAAGGTACGTTGGTGAAATAGTTCATTCAGACGTGAAGTTCATGATGAAAATGGACCAAATGGAGAGAAATATTTCGTTGTATTCATCGACGACTACTCGCGTTTGGCTGTGGTTTACATACTGAAGTCAAAAGAAAATATACTGGGTTGTTTTAGGGCTCATGTAAATTTTGTGGAGGTAAATACCGGAAATAAAGTGAGGGAATTTAGATGCGACACTGGGACAGAGTATCTTAATAATAATTTTAAACAGTTTGTATTAGAAAAAGGTTTTCGTATAAGACCGAGTCCACCATATTGTCACGAGTTAAACGGAATGGCCGAGAGGTATAACCGAACAATAATGGAACGAGCCAGGTGCCTCCGAAGGGAAGGTAATTTTGAGAAGAAACAGCCGGAGATAATAAAAACATCGTGTTATTTAGGAAAATCAGATGTTACATTCAGGTACCTATGAGCGACTAACACCTTTTGAAATATTTACAGGAAGAAAGCCCAATTTGAGTAACTTAATGTCGTATGGTTGCGATGCATATGCAAAGATACCCGATAATCTAAGAACGACTCAAGATGCTAAGGCGAACAAGGGTAAATTGATTGGATACACAGAGGACGGATATAGAATTTTAATAAATGGTAAAATAATCGAAACGCGTGATGTTAAATTTATTAAAAACGATTTAGAATGTATACGAATTTCAGAAAGTGAAAGTGACAAAGATAGTGAATGTAATGAATCTGATGTTATAGAGAACTCAAAAAATGCTGTTATCGATTCAAGAGAGTTGTCACAAAGAACGAACAAAAGAAAATTACCGAAATATTATGGTGATTACGTACTTTCGGCCAATATGTGTGCGTTTGAAGGTGAACCATTTACATTTGAAGAAGCTATGCATTCAGACGATCGAGAAAACTGGCTCAATGCTATGAAGGATGAGATAACGTCCATAGAAGAATCAAAAACTTGGGAATATGTCGATAGGCCGGGGAATAAAGAAATTTTAGACTTAAAGTGGGTATTTAAAAGAAAAACTAATAACGTTTATCGATAAGATTCTAGAATTTGTACTAGAGCAAGCTCGTAAGAAAAATGTTCGTTTTAATCCCAAAAAGCTGCAGTTCAAGGTGAACGAAGTCAAGTATTTAGGCGTTATATTTTCAAGGGGTGGTATAAAACCGGATCCGGAGTACGTTCAAGATATTTTAGAAATGAGACCACCAACAACTCAGAAAGAATTACAAAGTTTCATTGGCGTTTTGAATTATCTTCACAAGTTTATTCCGAACCTGACTGAGCTCCAAGGTCCTCTCCGTGTTCTAATCAAAAAAGATGTCGAATTTTTATGGACTGCAAACCATACAGCCACGTTTCACAAAATCTTGCAAACGTTGGGTAATGTGCATACTCTTAAGATACTCAATCCGAACAAGCGCATTGAAATATACACCGATGCATCAATGTATGGTTTAGGTGCATGCATTTTTCAAGACGGTCAACCGGTGTATTTCGCATCAAGATCAATGACGGATGCTGAAAAAGTTTACCCTCAAATCGATAAAGAAATGTTGGCAATCTGTTTTGCTGTTGAACGTTATCACCAATTCATCTATGGTTGCAAGGATATCAAAATATATACCGATCACCAGCCGCTCATCGGAATCATGCGTAAACATTTACGCAGATTGACCGTACGTTTTCAACGAATGCGATGGCGACTCTTGAATTATCCAGCGATTGTTTATGAATACTTACCTGGCAAACAAAATATAATCGCTGATATGTTGTCGCGAAACCCATCGACTAAAACAACGTCTGATACATCGTTTATGAATGTACAAATACATGCTGTCAGATTGGAATATTCGATTACACCAGAAAGGAAGAAGATTCTTCAAGAGAACACCGCGTCCGATCCTGACAATTAGCACGCAGTTTTGCTTACTGGCCCGGTATCGACCATGATATTCAGCAGGAAATTTCAGCCTGTAGTGATTGTGCTATCAATGCAAAGCATCCAGCGCGAGTTTTACCGCACCCATGGCTACCTACCGAGCAGCCGTGGCAGCGAGTTCATTTCGACTGCGCTCAAGTGGAAGGTAAACAGTTATTCATCATTGTCGATTCGTTTTCAAAATGGGTAGAAGTATATCAGTTGAGCTCAATGCATGCTTCAACGATGCTGGAGTGTTTGGATGAATGTTTTTCATGCTTTGGTTTACCGTTAATATGTGTCTCTGATAACGCTCCTCAATTCATGTCAACGGAGTTTTCATCGTTCTTCGAAGTCAACGGAATAAAACATTTGACTTCTGCGCCGCATTGCCCTATCAGTAATGGTAAAGCCGAGCGGTTCGTTCAAATAGTCAAATCTGGATTCAAAGCTGACAACGTTCCAACGTTGTAACGCAGAAATCACCTGCAGAGTTATTATTCGGAAGAAAAATTCGTTCTCGTATCAGTTTGGTGAAATTTTTGTAAGGAATCTTGAAAAAAATTCGTATGTTGTTACGACAAATTTTGTGTAAACAAGACTTAAAAATTCAGAGTCAACTTTTATAGAAACATTATACCACAGTTGTACGAACCTTGGTCGTCTGATTACCTAAATGTATGCTAAGCGTATTTTTCATCCTTGCGTTACTTTTCTCATAAATCGCGGAGGTACTAATTAAGCTACGATAATTTTTTTTGCATAATCGGAAAGTAGGCAAATTTTCCTACAAGGTAGTCTAAAAATTGTTTTTTTAAATATCGAATT
>QBDW01027247.1:0-18200 GCA_003261595.1 Maconellicoccus hirsutus | reverse complement strand
GAAAATTAAATGTTAATTTTTATGTCTTTTGCTTATATGTAGTCAAGAACAGCAAAAAAAAGTAGGAATTTTTCAAATTAATTTAAAATTTCAAAAAATTTCAATACACTCGCATTAATCCGCTCGTATACGACTAGAAATGTTCCCCTGCGGGGGCGTGTCTGACGTATTCCCCTTACCGCACCTTTTGACACGCACTACAGTCCACCAACTTCGCTTAGTGAAATATCCAGATATAGTTAGTACGTCCGTGCATTTTCCATTTCAAATTTTCAAAACACAGACGTACTAACAATATCTGGATACTTCACTATAGGCGAACGGAGCATGTCAAAATAGAAGTGTAAGGGGAACATAGGCTCCGCCTACTTCGGGAGGTTATATGCCGTTTATGTGCAAATTTGATGCGAATAGATAAATAAATGAAGAATATATCGGATGTTGTGAATATTCGCGGTTTTTTTAATGAAGGGCATGTTCCTGTCTTTGTAGTTAGTGCAAATTTGCTGTATTTAATTTCAACAGTGCATTCATTGTACTTCAATTCCTACAACCTTAGTTTTAGTCTTAGTAAATTGTGGGAAAAGCGTTGGTGGAGGGGAAGTCAAAAATATTAAAAAATGAAAATAGAAGAATTTTTGGAATCAACATCAATTTATTTCTCGTATATAAGTAATAATCACACCGGTAAAAGTATATAAGAGCTAAGATACAACAAACTTGATATATTATAGGAACAAAAATTCAAAATAATAATGAATAACAAATAATATATAAATTTGAAAACATAACACACAAAATTTAACATCCTTGAAATAAAATTGTTTTGGTATATTTCGCACGAATTGTAGCCTGATTTTTAGATACATACTTTTAAAGGCTATGCGTTTAAAAGTATATGGTAAGTGGGAATTTTAGACTGATTCTGCTTTTCTGCATGTTATTCTACATTATATTCTACATACATTACATTCTACATTCTGCATTGACACTGGCTAGGAGTCAGAAATTAAAATTTTGTATATATTTTGATGAAATCTATCAAAAAAATTATTTTCTTCAAAACATATTGAAATGTGCAATACGAAAATTGCAGGTTTTGCTTCATAAACACGAACCCATTAAAATTTCAAGAAATTGGCGATTTTATTCGTTTTTCCAAGTAATAAAAACGCCGTTCTAACAACTTTCAATCGCAAGTAAGATACTAAAGCATATCTCCTATCAAAACAAAAATAGGCTAGGGAGACGCAAAATCTCAAAACATGTCTTTTGAGACAACGGGTCTCAATATTATTTTCGGATTTGCCGAGTTAAGAGTTATACGAAAAAACTTAACTGTGTTGAAATCGAAAATTGATCTCCTTTGGGAGTTTCTAGCACCACTTGGAGGGAAATTTTTAACGAGTTCACGAAACAAAATCTGCCAAATAGGAGGGTAAAAATTCACCTCGGGCGGTTTCAACTAAAACCCCACAACATACTAAAATTTCAGCGAAATTCAAGACCAACAATTTTTTTTACTCCACCCTAGTACATAAGTACAAGTACGTATATACAGTGCTACTGCTTTCTTTGTGAGGCCCGGTGATATAATGAATTTCTACAACAGCTACAGAGACGGGAGTAGGAATAACATTAACCATTCATTTTTGTCATTTTAGGCACTATCAGAGGGGTAGAGAAATAGACACACAGTCCCAGATAGGTTTGTTTCTGCGCCACATTGCCAAATTAGCGGGTCTCAGGAAGTTAATGGAAAATCTTGGGATTTACATACACAGAATTAACGGCAAACTCTACAGCGAGTTTGCTTGAACTAAATCTGTATAAAATGATTGCCGATGGTATAAGGCCCACGCGAAAAGTTGCCTATGCATTGCCCGATAGATAATTATCACAGAAAATTGATTAGAATAGAAAAACGTTGCGAGACCCGAAATCGGGACTATGTAAGCAGAGATATGCCTGTTGCCTGTAATATAGATAATTTACATAAACTGACATCAATAGAAATGGTCAAAATGGACTCCTGAGGTTCCAAAACAAGCTTCGAGTACGGTCTCCTCCCACTCTCACCGACTGATGCAACATAATAGTCTTGATTTTTATTTAAAAAAAAACTCGGCTAATGAAAAAAACATGAATTTTTTCAATTATTTGCAAGTAAGTACATATAATATAATACTTCATTAATAATCTTGGTACGAACTTCTCATTCACAATCAACTTCATTATTTAGAGTTCTTCATATAATTTGAATTTATTTGAATTTATAACTAATGCTTCAGAATCTAACGACTAACTCGAATCAGCAGTATTGCTTTTCACTTGTTTTCGATCCATATCCATGAGAATGAATATTTTCTCCTTTTCGTTTACGTCTGGTTTTGTTAATCTAGATGTGTAATGTCTGAGAGATTTACTCATTGTGTCGGTATCTTCTTCTAGTCTGCTTTTCTCTATCAAGCTATTTCAACGAAATCAATTCAACATTACTTATACCTCTTTTGAAATGTTGTATGTTTATTACATTGGTAGAGGCAATAAAAAGTGAATCTTGATGACCATTTTTCCAAAAATTTAAAGCAATAATTTCAAAAATGAATCGTCCGACGACGCCGGATGAGTGATTGAACTAGTTTGTATCTAGTTCCAACATTTGTACCTACTTCAAGTATGATTTATCCCTGAAAATGGCGCTTAAGTGATTTTTAGCGGTTTTTATGAAGATGATGGTTGGTTCCTAAAATTTTTATTCATTCACCAAAGGCTGTTTCATTATGGTTGATCATGGTTTAGGCATTAAATAATTTCGTTTTTCCTTCATATCTCAAAAAACATTCATCTCATTAAAAATCCCCCCACAGTTTTTTTGACAGTTGAATTCATCGATTTTACACTTACGGGTGCCCAGCGGATATTATATACGTTATATGGAGGGATTTTCGTCGAAGACCGACAGTGGAGGGAGAAAACTCCTTCATTTTGAGTACCATGACGGATTTTCCACTGAAACTATTTACTCATAATTTTATTATAGCCCCCTTGCCCCGCCACAATTAATATTTTTTGACGTCATTTCATGAGGATCATTCCCCCATACATAGCATATTACGTGTACAGTTTGAACCCTTTTGGTCCAGAATCTTCCAAAATATTGCAACGCACAAAGAGTCTTAAAATTTCCAATATTGCCGACGGCAATATGTAAGCTTGGTTTCTCAGAAACCCGCCAAAAAACAGAATACTTTGATTTATTTTCATTTTTTAGGGAGAAATGAGGGGCCGTATTAAGCGGTATCAAGGCTACTAAATGTTGTAAACGTACTGTATATATGAATCTGATAGCTACAACTGTGCGCGAACACGGTTCGCATTACTAGAATACTAACTTTTTTCTCGACATTTTTACATCGTATTGCCATTTCCTGACATCATCAATGGTGGTATTACTTATTTTCGAAAGAAGTAATATCGTTAAACCCGTTACAGAAGACAATCCAGCCCCTAAAAACGAAAAACAAAATCAAAAACTGTTTAAATTACTAAAATATTGCGTGTACACGAGATATATACCCAGAATTGCTCCAGATAACATTCCTTTCAGGCCACTGGTGATTCGCATGAAGCTACCAGCAAGAAGTCCCCCTGTGGTGAATTCTAAAATACCATTTTTACCTCGAAAAGCTGACGTGATAATCAGCGAGAACCTGATTATTGAGGGAATAATGAAAATGTAAATAACGAGGAAAAGATTTCTTATTTCTAAACATAATGAACGGAAAGTTTACATTAGAATACCGGAAAAAAGCATTCCTTTCACTCCATAGATAATAAAGTACTTGGAGAATTCCAACGCAATATAGTCGTGTAAAGCTCTCTGTAAATAACAAGGAAACAACACAACGCTAATGAAATTATCAATTACACATCGTTACATTTTACAAGAAATCACTGGGATAAGAACGTACTTTAGCTTGATAACTAGTTCGGAATCGAGTACTGGAGTTCAATGTTATCCAATTTTCGAAAGCTCCTTTCGAATACCTGAGACCTCCATAAAATGCTGATAAAATTCCACTACCAAAGGTAATCTGAACGGAAGAGACAACTTCTTTTTTCAATTCACCATGTTCGCTAGAAGAAGGTCGAAGAATTAGCGAATGGCAAGTAAAATGTATCAATTTTTTCACATAACCATTGATCAATCGTTTGCGCTTACTCCGGTTGAAAAAGATCAACAATACGTTCAACGCCGCTACTCGGTTCAAGTCTTTGTTCACGATGAGGATTATCACGCGGGTTGGAATTGACTAACCCCGGAATATGAGCGCAATAATAAAACCGATACCGAAAAAAGTGTTTTGTGAACATGATTAATTTTTCGCCGTATCACCCAAGACAAAAAAAACACTCAAAGATACTACATTCTACATAATGAATCGACAACTTGAGCAATTCACAAATCGTTCTGAATGATTTCCCTTGAAATATTAAATAAAAAATGTAAAAATTTGTTTTGAATGACCTTCATAACAGAACAAGGAAGAATTCTCGGTAACTGCTACGTAGACTTGAGAGTAATTTTATGAAAATTCAGTAAGGTGGTTTCGACAAGATTCTTAATTTAAATTTGGAATTACTAAAATTTAATTAATACTACAGACAGTAGACGCGTCTGCACAATGTACTTCATAGTTGAAAGGCTGAAATTATAGCTGAAATAAAAGGGATCTATAACACTGATAACAGCATGACTTTATATAGCTAACGAGCGGATCGAGCTCACTGAAGAGCCACCAATGGAAAACTGTGACCACGCCCGTATGTTTCACAGAAGTTAATATACACTCAACAAAAATGGAAAAAAATAAACGAGTATTATTATTAATTTAATAAATTGACAAAAAAAAAAACATCAATAATATCGCGAGTGTAAGGTAATCAAGTTACAATACTGGACTTGGAGAATTGAGAACGTTTTTACGAGAATGTAAAACAACGAATTTGGTTCAGAAACGATAACGAAAAATAAACTAATAAACTTATTGTTATTGATTAAGTAACTTTAAGAAAGAAATCAATTTCAAACGGTAATTAAGACTAGAAATCGTCAAAAAACATGGTCTGGACCACTGTGAATTATTGGTATACGGCAAGGTCCATTACAGTCCACCTGAGAATAATGTCGAATTCTCAGCGGTCCGGATCATGTTTTTTGACGATTTCTTTCTTAAAGGAGTTACTTAATCAATAATTTTATTAGTTTATTTTTCGTTATTGTAAGACTCAAAGAAAAAGTACGTGAAAAATGTTATATTTTTCTATAAAATTACGTAAACTTGGAAAAAATAAAAACTTCTAATAATACAAAATTATTATAAACCATAATAACAATCGAATACAAGCGCATGGCAAATGCAACCAGGAAAAGTCAAGGTCTGACATTCAGGTAGGGAAAAATCGAAATATAAAATTGGCATCCAACACACCCCTTCAATTTTATATGTAGATCATCGACAAGATCATTTGAAACATCGGAAAAACTTCAAAGGAAAATCAGTAATACCCTGAAATGAAACACAATTTACATATTATGTAGGAAGCTGCGATGTTCTTGGAATCGTCCTGAGGCAAGAGCTTTCGTTAGGGCATCGGCCGGTTGGTCTTCCGACTTTACAAATTTTAGAATGACTTTATTACGCTTCACGAAGTCTCTAATAATGTGATAATTAATCTTGGCGATATGCCTGAGTTTAGGCGCTCCAGTTGTTTTGGCGATCGCAAGAGCTGGTTGATTGTCACTGTGAATGAGGGCTGGGCCATGTCGGATTTTGGTCAAACGTTCTAATAAATCTACTGTGATTACTGCATCCTTTGAACACATCGATAACGCAAAATACTCTGCTTCCGCTGAGGAACCGGCTGGAATTGACTGTTTTCTTGTTCGCCACACAACTGGGTCACCATACGCTCTCACGAAATAACCTGTAATAGAGCAGCCTTCATCTCCTGTGCCCAATGACGCATCAGTATACGCATCAACCAATACACCTTCCTTCTCAACCACCCCTTTATAGACAAGCCCTTGCTCTGCCGTACCCTTTAAATATTGAAGAATACGCTTAGCACGTTCCCAGTCATCAGGCTGAGGATTACTCTGATGTTGACAAAGCACATTCGTTGCGTACATAATATCTGGACGGGTGCCATTAGCTAAATGTAATAGTGAACCTGTAATCTCCCTAAACAACGATTTACCAGGAGTAGGTGTACCAGGATTCCAAGCTGGTGATTTCTTTTCATTCGCGAGAGGTTTCTTTTCAGCATTTCTTGTAATAGCTGGTGTCTGAACAGCCGGTAAATTTATAGCGTTAAAACGTCTCAATAAACAATCAATAAATTTTGTTTGAACCAACATCAACTGGTTATGTTCTTCTGACCTCTTAATTTCTAAACCCAGAAACTTTTTGGGAGAGCCTAAATCTTTTACCTGAAATTCTTCTTTCAACCGTCTAATGGTCTCGAATATTTTATCCCTACAATTACCAGTAATAAGGAAATCATCCACATAAAGTACCAAAATTACCACCTTTTCTTTCTTTCGCCAAATGTACACACATGGCTCATTTGGATGATTATTAAACTGCATTTTCTTGGCGGCTTCATCGAACCTACGAAACCAAGTTAGTGGACTAATCTTGAGTCCATACAACGCACACTTCAACAAACACACAAGTCCTTCCTCTACTTCCATACCTTCGGGTGGATACATATACACAGCAGTTTTCAACCTACCATTAAGGAAAGCTGTAATAACGTCCAGTTGAACAATACTCCAACCTTCTTTGTTCGCGAGAGCAAGAATAACCCTAACTGTGTGCTTACTAGCCACTGGAGAGTAAACATCTCCTATATCATACACTTCTTTATCCTTAAATCCACGTATTACCAAACGGGCTTTATATCTTGTTGAGGAATCGTGCTCGTTTGTCTTCCGACAATATACCCAACGAGAATCTAAAATATTCACCCCTTTAGGTGGAGCAACTAAATCCCAGGCGTCATTTCTTTCCAAAGATGCCATTTCATCTTCCATGGCTTTAATCCAATACTCACGGTCTGTGCGATCTAAAACTTCAGCGTATGTTAGAGGGTCCTTTTCATCTTCTAATAAGCATACCCGAAATGCCATAATTCGATCATATGATAAAAACACATCGTTGGACGAGTCATCGAAAATTATCGTTTCTTCAACCGTATCCAGTTCAAAATCATCTAAATCATTATTTTGAACACTTATACTTGGGACAGCGTCATTTCTGTCATTTTGAATACTAGGCTCCAATCTTGTTTCATCCATAGTTTTCTTCTCATTAGCAGTATCTCGTTCTGCATTATCATACCATGCAATATCAGATTCGCCGTTAAAATCGAAATCAAAACCAAAATCTTTATTTTTCTGTAGATCTTTATATGTAATATTCTCAATAAATTCAACGTCTTTCGATTCAATAATTTTCTTCGAAGGCAATAACACTCGATAGCCACTTCTAGTATTGTTCAAAACAACTCCTCTAATACCCCTTTCATCAAACTTCTTATAATCATCTCTAGTTTTCCGAACAATAGCCAAACTACCAAATCGTCGTAAAAATGAAAGATCAGGAGTTTCACCACAAAACACTTCATAAGGTGATTTAAAGCCATTCGATTTGTGAGGTGTTCGATTATAAACGTACACTGCCTGAGATATAGCATGATCCCATAATGCCATAGGAACCCCAGAATCACTCAACATAGCTGTCGTCTTTTCTCGTAATGTACGATTGATACGTTCGGCTACACCATTATGTGTAGGAGTATCGGGCTCCGCTACTTCTACATCAATATTTTCTACTTTCAACAGCTTACCCATCTCGCCTCCATATTCCGTACCTCCATCTGTTCGTAGATATCGTACCTTAGTATCTTTTCCAATCATTCTACGCATATTATCTAAATACTGCTTAAAACAATCGCTGGCATCATCTTTATTACACATTACGAATGCCATTGCGAACCTAGAGAAATCGTCTACAAACGTAATCACATATTTACGTTTACCAGGAAATGACACTGGTGTAATGGGTCCCATCACATCGGAATGAACTCTCTGTAAAACAATTTTACTGCGTTGACGCTTCCTTTTAGAGGGATTTCGATGAACTTTTGCTAATGCGCAGGATTGACAGTCCATAATATCTTTACCAAAAGTAACATTCTTTAAAATAGTCATCTTTGATTTATACACTTCTAAATACCCTAACGATGCATGAGCTAATCTCGTATGCCATAGAAGACCCAAGTTTTCACGAATTGTAGGAGATGTCAAACTTAGACCTCCTCCATCAGCGTCAGACAATAACACCGTTTCATTTTGATTGCGAATACGCAAGTCTGTAACCCAAAAAGGAGATTGAAACTGCGCTCGAATAATAACGTCATTTGAATTACCTTCTAAAATTTCTAATTCCTGCGAATTTCCTCTAAAAAACGCACCTTGTTCTACCAGCTGCCGTAAACTCAGCAGATTTTCAGATACTTCAGGAGAAAACAATATATTTGTGAAAGAAATCGCTTTACCTGCCGCAGTATAAGTATGAAGCTCACCTAGCTCTTTTATGATTAAAGCAGACTCCTGCCCTTTCTTAGCACAATCTACAACTTTTGGACTACACAATTTTCTCAACTTACTCAAAATATGCCTTTCATTTGTAAAATGATAACTTGCCCCAGAATCGATTATAAAACGAGTAAACACATCACGACTCTTAGTAGAGAAACATTTACCTGACGTATTGAAGCAGTCTCGAGGATAGCAATATCTTGATGAAAACTCACTATCATCAGAACCACCAGCCATCAGAGTTGTTGCTTTCTTATCAGAGTTACCTTTTCTGAAATTTGACGCCTGCTCGTTGTTCTCTCGATCTTTACAATCCTTGGCGATGTGGTCGGTTATCCTTCTACAGTTATAGCAATAGGTACCTTTTGTTCTGCACTCTCTCATTGAATGACCACGAACATTACAGCGACGACAACGACCAAAATAATTATGATTCTCTCTAGACAACTCACCATAATTGTTAGAATACCCACCATTGCGTTGAATACTATACCAATTGTTACTGCGAAATTGATTTCTTGAATTCGAGTTATGCTGTAGATTGTTGTTGTTTGACGATTCTGAATTTGTCCTAACGAACCGACCATTATTTCGAGATTGATTTCGTCCATTCGAATTACGCTGTAGATTATTGTTGTTTGATGACTCCGAATTCGGTCCAACAAAATGAGCCCCTGCAGTTGCAGCAGTTGAAGAAATCGCCTTGAGTTCTTTCTCAGTAGCTTCGTCATCCAAGAGCCACTTCTTTATCATTTTGTAGTCTGTTATTCGGGTTCTATTTAGGGTACAAATGTCACTTCTGAGCTCACGAATTTTGAATATCAATTGGCTCTTTTTAAAATCATCGCCCCAATCCATTCCGGCATCTTTGCTTCTTTGGAACAAATCTTCCAATAGTCGAATAAACTTGGAAGGCTCTTTCACGTATGGCTCAAATTTCAGATTACAGATTTTCTGAAAAAGCACTTCACGAAGATTTTCAGATATTGGCAACTTTTCCGAGTCTAAACATTGAATGATTTCTTGAGGGTCTCGGATATTTTCGACGATTCGTTGGTGCTGTTCATCTAAATGGCTTATGATTATCAACCGAGTTGTAGCTCTACGAATTTCATCATCAAATTTCGTATTTGGTCTCGGAACAGAAGAATCGACAATGTCATTCAATTTTCGTACTCGAAGCTCATCCATCAATAAATTTTTCCATGTTTTGTAACTGGACGAATCCTTCAGTTTATATTCAATGTTTGGAAAAAACGACGACAACATCGAAGTAGAATTCGCACCTCCAGACAAACAATTCGGTACTGAAGTAGGTTTACTGGTCACAATTGGAGTACTGCTCGATGTTACAGTCGTGTAAATACCACCTCTTGAGCAAGTGGAACTAGGAACCGAATTTAGCATAGAACTTGCCACAGTTGATTGAAAATTTATGACTTTATGAGCAGTTACAAGTCTATGAGCTTTTGAAACAGGCGGCTGTGTAGAAATTGCTGTTGTTGTTGTTGGCGGGGGTGGCGGAGGTAACAAAAAATAATTTGGCAAATTGCCCACGAACGAATTTGAAGTAGATACAACAGAAACATTATTGCTTGCCTGAGATCTTCTCATGATATCAGCTAATTCCGACCTGAATCGCTCTACCGCTGAATTAATCAAATTCTCCATTCTTCCAACAATGAGTAAAATACCGATTCGCGATCTTTTAATTATATTACTAATTAACATCACCGAAAATCAACCACGCTCTGCTACCATGTAAGACTCAAAGAAAAAGTACGTGAAAAATGTTATATTTTTCTATAAAATTACGTAAACTTGGAAAAAATAAAAACTTCTAATAATACAAAATTATTATAAACCATAATAACAATCGAATACAAGCGCATGGCAAATGCAACCAGGAAAAGTCAAGGTCTGACATTCAGGTAGGGAAAAATCGAAATATAAAATTGGCATCCAACAGTTATCGTTTCTGAAGTCTGAACCAAATTCGTTGTTTTACTTATTTTAAAAACGTTCTCAATTCTTCAAGTCCAATATTGTAACATTCGTAATTTGATTACCTTACACTCGCGATATTTTTGATGTTTTTTTTTGTCAATTTATTAAAATAAATATCATTAAAAATTAATAATAATACTCGTTTATTTCCATTTTTGTTGAGTGAGTGAATAACTCAAACTTCAGTGAAACGTAAAGAGGCGTGGTCACAGTTTTCCATTGGTGGCTCTTCAGTGAGCTCGATCCGCTCGTCATCCGGTAACTACGAACGTCTATCGTGATAACAGATAAAGATGATAACACGTAATTTTATGTATAAAATAAAAAATTTTGAATTGATTGGTAGTAATAATTAATGACTGGAATACTCCTATTAAACCATGTAGTATTATTACAGTCATCATTATTGTTAGATTTGTTGCCTCTTGCTTATTTTATTTCTTGAAATAGGTACATATTGTACCGAATTTGTGATGCTTGTATGTATTACGTAAAATATGTTGAATTGATAGTCATTCGCCGGATGGGTGAAATTTAAGATTTGAATCGTGTACATTTTGTTAAAATTGATATATTTGGAATAAACGTGTTATTTCTTTCTTGAATCATGACCCAGAGTACCGAATCCGCCGAATTCTGGAAAATCAAGTCCAGTAACTGTAGTAATTATTTGATTTGTAACGTGTGTCGCTTATGTGCTAACATTTGTGATAATTTAGTGCCTATTTTTGACAAAACCAACGAAAAAGGAAGCATTTACTATAAACTTAAGAAATGTTTACCTTCTGTTTTGGTATGTATCAACTACTAAGTAGTTAAATCCTATGCAGTAAGTAGCTTAGCATGCGCATTAATGTGTGATGTTACTACGTAATTTTTTCGTTTCTCTTTGTACATTAATTGTGTTCAAAATTCACGTTTTGCTTTTCATTTCAGATGTTCGAAAACGATATTAAACCTAAACACATTTGTTTATCTTGTGTTTCCAAGTTAGAATTATGTTTCTCGTTTATCGAAATGTCTTTGGACACTGATTCCAAGTTTGAAATCAAGTTACAAAATCGCGTTACTCCTCAGGTTCAACTTGTCCATGATGCCACGTTGAATAAAACTTTGGTAAATGTTCTTCATTTGTTGTTACAAATTTTGTATTTTTTAAGCGAGTAGTTATATAATCGTAGGATTTATCGTGGTTGCAAATGAAGCCGGAGCCCGTTTGGAACAATTTGATAGAGTACATCCCAGTTGCTGAAAACGAACAAGTAATGTCCGAAAGATTTTCAGAGTTACCCAACGAAATGTTTCAACGAAAATCCTCACAGTCGACAATACAATTTCCTATTTCAACTTCCGACCGAAACGCATCGCATGACAAATCAAATCTAAACGCTGTTTTTTGTAAATCAGATGTCAACCATAATGTGTTACCAAGTTTAATCGTTCCTGATTCAGCGTCTTCTCAAGATCTCATTGTTTTTGTTGAATTGAAATGCAACAAAGAGTACTCTGGTGTTTTGCAACTTGAAAAGAACGACATTGTGCAAGATCTTTTCTGTAAAGTAGCCGAAGTGAATAATTCACAAAGTAAAGTAATGGATGGCAACGATAACGTTAGGATAATCAATGTTTCTGATTATTATAACAAAGTTAATTCGGCCAATGATCACAATGCAACTTCCGACGTTCTGAATAGTGTGTTCAGAACAGAAGATATGAATTGCGATCGTGTCACGGCGAATAAAATTTTAAACTCCGATGTTGATACTAATCACGAAGATATTTCTGTGGCTTCTACCTCCAATATGAATTCGTTCAAGTACGTAATTGTTTAAATTATCATCATTTATGCCGTAGAAACGCATTTATTGTGTATTTGTAATTTTGTATGTCGTACCTATGACAGTATGACAGGTTTTGTTTGTTTGCATAAATAGTTTGTTCTAATTCTAAAAATAATTATTTTTTAGATCTTTGCATGAAGCTGTTATTCGAGATCTCTCATGTACCGTTTGCGGTAAACAATTTACGCGTCGAAGTCGTCTCAATGCTCATTTAGCTCGACATAGTTCCGTGCGACCATATTCGTGCGACAAATGTGATCAACGTTTCATTACACGATGGGATCTCACGCTTCATTTACGAATACATTCGGGGGTATTCTCTTGCGAATATTGCGGTAAAGCTTTTCCGGCTAAAGGCAAACTGGAACGTCATCGAAGGACTCACACTGGCGAACGTCCATTTCCTTGCGATCGATGTAACAAAGCCTTCAGCGAAAGAAGAAATTTGGAAAATCATTTGAGAATTCATGCAGCCGCTGAAGCTCGTAAAGTTGACGGAAACGATTCTTGTTTGCGTTGCGGTCGTTTTTTTGCTAGTTCTATCGCGTCGACGACGAAATTCAAATGCGAATTATGCGAGAAAAAGGATTTTTACAGCGCATTGGTCGATTCTAACAAACTTCTAAATTTCCATAGTGACGCTGTCAAGTATCAAAATACTGATCAGCAGAATTTTACTGATGATGTTACTTCCAGTACGTTTACGAATCGAAAGGCTAAAGTTGTCGATGAACACTTTTCCTCCTAAATTTGAAACTTGGAATGAACGGAACTTCTTCTAGGTTGATGATCCCGCGGTTAGTGAGATTCACTACATGGGATCTTTCGCGCATGCTCTACGTTCTATTCTTAAAGTGGTTTATCATTAGTCATGACTTTACACATGAAATGTTGGAATTTATTTTCAATCGAAGGGTCCGTCGTGAAAACCACCAAAGTCAGAAAAAATCGAATTTCATGTTTTTACATACTCTTATAGTATTTTACGCGAGAAATCCAGTCGTAATACTGAATTTTAACCTAATTCTATCCTTCCTAATAAAAAAAGACTTGAAAAAACACCTACCCTTGATGAAAACGACCATAGTTGGATTTTTTCGCTTTCAAACGAGTGACCATGGTTGTTTTCACCGTGAACTGTGCGAACTGTTATTCTGATAATCACGAATTTACCTAATCGTTTTGTAATCGTTTTGCTTTTTTGAACTTCCTTTATGAATAAAAAATATCAACGGTATCACCACCGGCAGTTATTTCCATGGTGAAAACAACCATAGGCTGTTTTTTTTTAGATTAAGTATAAAATTTACCTAGATAACTAATTTTTGTGCATTTTCGAGTTTATTTTCGCATTCCTCGGTATCGCATCTACGAATAGAGTAACACACTACATTCCTGAAAATACACAATAATTTATGACAATTTTTTTTCTATACCGTGTAAAATTTACTCCCACTGACTATGGCTGTTTTCACGATGGACCCTTTAATTGCTTGGTTTTTCGGTTTTAGCGCTTTTCCTGCGTCATACGCTACTACAAACAAAATGAAAAATGCAACGATAACGATAGTAATAAAAAATATCAGAGCAAAAAATTTAGAATTTTTCTGACTATGCTGCTTCTGCGGTGCTATCGTTTGTATTTTTAGGTTTATTTCCTTTTCAAATGTTTTCGAGCCAACGTGATTTCATTCTAATTTAGGTTGATTTTCTATTCTTTTAATACAAAGAACTCGTCTTATTTAACTGTACTGTTACTCAATTTTACTTTCAAATCAAGGTTACCAATATTGTTTCACATATTTCTGACTTGGAGGGGGAAAAAAAGAAAATTGGAAAAGAAACAAAATTACCTGATCGAGTGATTTATTTCATTTATTTTATGTATTTACCCGGTTGTTTCGTTAATTAGATTTTTAATCAGTTATTTATTTTGTATTCTCATAAAGATCTCATTCACGTTTAACGACTTATGGAAAAAATTTGGCCCCTTTTAGAAGAAATACGTAGGCCTTCGTAGTAATGATAGGAAGGCTTGGGGTCATTAAATAAGTACTTAGGCGCTTGAACCAGCTTTTATTAGTCAAAAAGTTATGGCTAAGGTTATTGGTTCTCATGTAAACTCGCAACAGAAAACAATTAACAATTTAACTTGTGAATGTGACATAACTTTCTGAATTTTATAAGAACTGCAATGGAATGAAGAATTCTTTTGGGCAGCTGTTTCAAACGATATTTTTCTGTACAAAGCGATATCAAAATTGTTTGGAAATGATGAGTCGGTGAAAAATATTTGAAAAGATGGAAGTCGGCAATTGTATTATTTACCAAAAAGATTGAAGTAGTTAATTTTTATTGTTTTCAAAAAGGTGGTAGTCGGCAATTTTTAGTTTTGCAATGCAAAATTTTTGTATCGAACGTTTTTAATTTTTTTTATAGTAAGTTGTGCCTGAAAAAATTTTCGAAGATGTCAAAAATTACATATTTTTGTGATAAAAACGTAAAGAATTTTCACTCTCGCTTCCCTTGGGCAATTTTTTAATCTTTTTCTCTATTTTTAATAGTTTTGCGGCAAACTGTGTGTGAAAGATTAACAAAAATTGCATACGTTGATTATAAAATGTAAAATTTTTGCCCTCGCTTTTCTTATACATATTTAAAATACATAGGCTGTCCCAAAGAAGGTGAGACTATAGTATTTCCCACTTGAGGAAGGACTGAAACACTTCTGCAAAACTCGCAAGTTTAACATTACGCAGCCAAGTATTTTAATTTTTGTAAACTGAAGAACTGAATTCTTAAGGCGCGTTACCACCAAAACAGTAAGCTGTGTACGCGATATTGCGTTACTCTATAACACTACAATGTTGATTCAATTGTACTTATGGTGTGACGACCTAGGAAGTATTACAGGCACAATTGAATCAAGATTGCAGTGTTATAGAGTAACGAAATACTGCGTACACAGATTACTGTTTTGGTGGTAACGCGCCTTAAGAATTCAGTGCGTCAGTTTACAAAAATTAAAATACTCGGCTGCGTAACGTTAAACTTGCGAGTTTTGCAGAAGTGTTTCAGTCCTTTCTCAAGTGGGAAATACTAGGAAATACTATAAAATTCGTATGGGAAAACCGCGAACTCTATCGGTCATCTCTTATGCTAGAATGAAAATTTGGTTCATTATCTATCGAATGGGACCACGTGGATCAAAATCGGTTGAAAACTCCGACCTCTAGAGCATTTTGAAAAAAAGTAGTTGCTCAGACCCCTATGAAAATTTTTGAATAATTCGAAAAACTAAACAAAATAACCAGTTTTATTCGAAATCATACAAATCAATAGAACGAATATCTTTTTCGAAATATGCACTGTTAACTGACAAACAAGAGGCCATTCGGACTTGCCATTTATTGAAGGTTTTTTCAAATTCGTCAAGACTCACAAAAGATTGAAAAAACTTGCGCCGCCGTCACAGCGACACAAGTTTCTTTGAGTCTTGACGAATTCGGAAAAACCTTCAACAAATGGCAAGTCCGAATAGCCTCTTGTTTGTCAGTTGACGGTGCATATTTCGAAAAAGGTATTCGTTCTATTGATTTGTATGATTCCGAAAAACTCGTTATTTTGTTTAGTTTTTCGAATTATTCAAAAATTTTCGTAGGGGTTTGAGCAACTACTTTTTTTTCAAAACGCTCCAGAGGTCGGAGTTTTCAACCGATTTTGCTCCACGTGGTCCCATTCGATAGGTAATGAACCAAATTTTTATTCTAGCATAAGAGATGACCGATAGAGTTCGCGGTTTTCCCATACGAATTTTAGTCTCACCTTCTTTGGGACAGTCTATGTATAATCGAAAAAAAAAAAGTAATGAAGAATCTCTCTCTCTCTGCCCAAATCTTTGTTGGTAAAATAATGAAAAAAGAGAAAAGGCAAATATGAACTAAAATATCAAAAAAAGAAGTGAAGGGGAGGGGGTAATACCATTTGAAAAATTGTTGATAGGCCTTTTTACCATTTTGCTGACAAGGCCCAGTTCATTAAATCCGCCTCTGATTATATCATGTCCACAACTCCATATCTGATAGTTTTCGTATCTTGTTGTAAAAATTTAAGTTATTCGCTTTTCGAGACTTCCAAATACGAGTCAAGACGCAGCAGCTTAAAATTTTATTGGTTTGTTTGTTAAAGGTGTAGTCACGCTTTGAAATAGTAATCTATTGGTGTAAGGCTATGTTGAGTCTAATGTGATAATTTGAAAATACTTTGTCAATTGTAATTTTTTAATTATTATTATTCATTGTAATATGCGAACAACAGGTACGAAAATGTGTATTTGTAATTATGCGTGTAAACTTTTATACGGTATTTTGTGATGTTTTATTTTATATAATTACCTAGTTCATTCTTCTTTTTTTGCCGACCATGCATTTTTTGAAAAAAATGTTTTATTGTTTTGAATAATTTTTATTTTCTAAGACTTCAAGTCATCTTCACTTCTCAATTCTTCAAAGTTGGCTTAAGTAATAGGGTACCATACCCAGTGATGGAAGAACGTACAAGAACGAGAACGAAAAATGCAAAAAAAATGCAAATAACCAATATTTTTCTTCGCATAAGACATTTTATTTCTTATAGTACGTAGTTTCAATTTTTAAAGCGAAGTTCATTGCAAATTATAAAAATGTCTTCGCATAGTCTAAGCTCATCAATGCTCATTTGTGATGACATGCTCCGAGTTTAAGTATACATTTATAAGTCTTTTCAAATTGAGAGTATACCCACTAACCGCAAAATTTCTGTTTGGCGGCCATGTATATCTAGTTGATAGTGATGTTTTGTATTCTTTTCGCATGTTCGGAGTTATACTCCTTTTACTCCAAGTAAGATTTTGGTGTTTTTTTCACGAGCGTCTGGGTCCTATCCCTGTACTAAACATATCAGCCATACAAAACGTTTGTGGGCGTGTACATTGGTGTTTTGGCATTAAAATGATATTTTTTTATTTTTATTTTTTTTTTTAATTTTGAAATAATTTGAATTTGACACACTTGCCCTATGATGTAGAACCACTTTTTTTTTTACTTTTATTTTTAATTTATTGTAATTTATGTTGCAGTGCAACTAGTTTAATGCAATCAATACAATTTTTATTAAAATCTTTAATTAGAAAGTCTTATGCAAAATAGAAAATAGTAACTTGAATTAATTAGAAAGACTTATGGAAATAGAAAATATTTCAGCTCATTACACATGATACCACAATAAAATGAAAACAGCATTTATAAACTTACTCGTTAAAATGGTCAGTTTCTTGATTTTTTGGTTTCATTTAATAATTTTTAATTAATTCGGATTCTACTCACATAAAAAAATAGTTGTGAAGTGATAACACGACGAGTGTCTCTCTGGGTACACTGGGTACACGCCCACAAACGTTTTGTATGGCTGATATGTTTAGTACAGGGATAGGACCCGGAAGCTCGTGTTCTTTTCGCACACAAAATTCTATTGGGACTGTTAAAAATCTGTTGGAGCGCTAATGTGAGGTACCTCTTTGTAAGTTCAATAATGAACCGCTAGGAGTCAGAAACAGTGTTGCAAGAACGCAGGCACTCTCGTTCCCGTTCCTGTTCTCGTTCGTTCTTTCTGATTCCAAAAAATGTTCCCGTTCTTCGTTCTTT
>QBDW01027210.1:0-18394 GCA_003261595.1 Maconellicoccus hirsutus | reverse complement strand
AGAAATTTGTATCTTTGATGTTATTGCAACTTTGCTTTCGAGCATTACCTGTGAAATACCAAACCGATTACAAAAATTAATGAGACAAAAAATCAATATTTTTTGATGCTCTACAACTTCCGTTTGAAACATTTTTCTCTATCTCTTATTTGCTGGGGTCATCGGTTTTTCATGACTACACTTTTTCATCACCATTTTGACAAGAATATCGGCTGCCAGCAGCGAGATATCGAACCGTTGCAAAAATGATTCTACAAAATTGAACCATTTTTGACGCTCTACAACTTTTGTTTAAAAACTTTTTTCATATCTCTTTTTTTCAAGGAGTTCTTGATAACCGATTGAGAACCGCTGAACCGGTTGCAAAAATTTTTTTTCATCATCACTACACTGGGGCGTAGTGTTCGATTCCAACATAATAACGTACCCTTTACATTTAAATTTCTCGAGAAAAACACGTTTTGTGGTCTGTGGGACACCCTGTATGTAGTCCAAAAATTTTTGACCCCCTCGTAGAATGCGCCTCACATGAGAAGTATAAAACCGGGTGGATTTTTTTCGCTATCACCCCCCGATCAAAAATAAAAGGTACCGTGCAGGACTTCTGAGACACACTGTATACTGTATACATATATAAACTGACATCGACAAAAGTGGTCAAAATGGACTCCTGAGGTCCCAAAATGGTCTCCTCCCCAACTCCCACCGACTGATACAACGCAATAGCCTTGGTCCTTATTAAAAAACCCGGCTAAAAACTACATCAATTTAGAACCTTCAAAGAGGTTACTTCAAAAAGAAATTATATATTTTGCCTCTGCACAAAGGGAGAGGTCACATATTGGGGCGCCAGACATCTTCAGGCACTCACCTAAAACCACGCGAATGATTCAACCAATTTTAACCTAGCTCGAAAATTAATTTTTTGGTACAAGTGAACCCTCATGCACGTAACTTCACTTACAACCCTCTCCAATAGCTCATTATTCGGGTACAACACAAAACTCTACGCAGCGTCAAAATGGCGGCCAAAAAATCACACATCTGGCACGCGCTAACGGCCTTAATAAAACACCGCAGTGTATGAAATTCTCGTAATGAAAAAAAATATCTACGTATTGTCAAAAGCGAAAAAAAAGGCCAGGTCACAGATACCTTTACCAGGTCACCGCGTTTCCACAACATCCTTTTATTTACGGAAACGCGGAAAAAAGCGAGGAAAAATCACACGAAAGCTTACCAAAATCCGTCACACACAAAGTTCTTAAAAGTTGTTAATCAAACATAAACCTCGCTCTTCTTTCATTACGCAATTTTCTTTTGTGGGAAATCGATTCTCGGCACTTGAAAATTTTCATCTCAAGGGTCACGCAGAGCAGTTTACCAATGAAAAAACTTCTTCGGCCCCACCCCCCGCGTGTAGAACATCCGAACCTTCTGAGACACTGTGTCAATTTAGACTCGAAGAAAAACTCCGCGCTTTTGATCTTTTACGACAACGCTATCACGTCGATATCATCGCGCTCTCTAAAAAGGACAAAGACTTTACAACCTTCTACGACGTTTTCTTCCATTACATCTCCAGTCCGCCGCCTCGTCGCCTCCGATCGTTACAGCTTTTCGCCGCTGTTTTTCGTATTATTTCGAAGCCGCGCGCGTTTGCGGCTCCTTTATATATTTTTCTTCTTAATAAGTTCGTGGCCGATCTTCTGCTTTGGCCGGCGGCTACGTAATTTTCCTTTAACGTATATCTTGATTCGCTGAATTGTTTTTTTTCTCCCTTTCGCCGTTTCGCCTCCTTGCTTCGTCTTGTTCGCTACCTTTGTGGCATGTACCGCCAAAGGTAGAAAGGTTACAGGTGTCGTTATCCGAGCCTTTTCTCTTCTTTTTCTCTGTTCCTCCAATCGATTACGTGTGCGCGCTATTCCTCGGGAATTATTTTTAGCATACGTATTTACGTTATTAGATTACCAAGTTCGCCTTTTTACCTTTTTTTTCTATCATATTCCCTTACTTTTGTTGCAGTTGTTAAAGAAACGGTTTATTTTTGGATTGGAAACGCGCTATATACTTAACAAGAAGTCGGTATGACTTCTACTGCACCATGCACACGATTCAGCGATAACTACGAATTAAAAGAAGAACTAGGAAAGTAAGTAATCCATATTTATCGATAACATTTTTAATACACATTTCGCCGCGCACAAACCTCACAAAAGAAATCACCTCCGAGCTTTTTTTCAACCCGCTCAAGGTCCGATAAGCAAGGTTAACGCGACCGGCAATGCGATTCTTACGAAACACCCGTAATCAATGCGATATCACCTTGTATGAATTTCCTTTTTAGCCTTTTAATCCGCTCTATACCTTTTGTCGACCTTGCACTAATCGTCGTAGACAAACTTGGCCCTCTCACTGTGCAAAAATACTCGCAAAAAAGGTGAAAAACGGTGACCGGATTTCGCGCATCGTGCTGTAATTACCTACGCACAAAAGCTACGTGACTTGATGAGGCGAATTGCAAAAGATGTAAATTTGACGGCCGAGTTCGTTGATAATGAACGGAAACGTTTATTTTGCTCGAAAAATGTTTCCTTGATTTAAATTTGCGTTAGGTTTCAAAAAAGCTCGACTTGACGTTTTTATAACTCGAGTACTTATCAGTTATCACCTTCAATTCTTTCTTATTTTAATTATTTCTTGATGTATTGCGAATGTCTTAATTTAAAGATGCGTTGCCGTTTGCGACTTTCCAAATTATTCGAAACAGAATTCAAAAATCTAGGAAAGATTCGTGTTTTCACCCCCCCCCACCACAACAGCGCACAAAATATGAGATTAATTTTTAATTCGCAAAAAGTTCTAAAAATAAATACCTGACCGAAATTGTAAGAAAAACTTTTCTTTTATTGGTGGATTTGAACGTTGAAGACGAACTTCAAAGCTTTTGACATGTCACGAAATAAACAATGGAATATTTACCTGGAACAAAAATTAAAAAAAAAACCAAAATTAGACGTAACAATTAATCGCAAAAATTACTTCTAAGCTTCAATGTCAAAATTATCCATTTTACAACAGTTGTTCCTCAGGACACATCAATCAACCAATATCGTGCACTTATACACAAAAGCTCAGCTTTCAAGCTTTTGGAAATTTTTCGCATACATCATCTCAGCGGTTTTCGAAAAATTGAGCTTTTACAAGAATCAACGCTCTCGAAAAGTGAGAAATTCATTTTCTATAAAAGCAACTTTTAAAAAAGCTCGACTTCCAAACTTTCAAAGCTTTTACCTCGTTATAATTTCACGTTTGTATACGGTCCAAGTTGAAAATTCATCTTTTCGAAATTATGTAAATAATATTTCAATTTTCTTCTGTTTAACAACCCTTTTCCTTTCCACCCCAATCATACTCTCGATTTGGATTTTTCGTTTGCAAACGAACGCGAAAAAAAAATCCTTTAATAATCCCGATACATTTAAAATTCCCAAAACAAGCGCGATTATCGCGAAAGACACAAAACAAAGAATCGCTTTGCCATCGACATCGCTTAATATCGTCGCTCGACAACGCGATAATTCCGCAACAAAGAAACGGATTAATTAATCACCAGATTACTTCGTTTAATAGCTCGTATCATGAGTATTACTAAAAAGGGTTAACTCCATCTACCAAACACGCCGATTACAACCGCGACAAATCGACAAAAAAGTCGACGCCTCGATAAATTCCCCCGTATATTTCATCCCCTAACGAAAAATCTCGATTTGCGAACATACGCGACATCCTTATCGAACGAATCATCTCTAATTATAATTTTCAAACAAAACCGCCTCTTCGAGGAGAAAAAAATACCTTTTTTGAGAATTTCATTTCAGAAAAACTTCGCGACTCGAAGAAGGAAAGTTTAAAAAAGGGGAAAAAATACAAAAACACGAAAGCTGTTGCTGCGTGTTGAAAAATACGACTAAGTTCGCTACATCAAGACGAAAATATACTTTCAATAGTTTACAAAAGGATAAAAAAGAAACTGCGAGAGAATTTAAAACGTCGGAAAAAACGCTCCAGATATAAAATTCGAACGCTGCCGAAATAATGGCGACCATGAAGAAAAGAAGAAAAGCGCCGAAGAATAATTCTCGAATCACAAATCGACGTAATACAACAAATTACACGTCTCTTACGGTGCACGGGCGGAAATTCGTCGAGAGAGAAAAATTCATTTAAACGAATACGTATCAATAACTGCGAGAACGCTCTAGATTGAAACCCGATAAAAAAAAATTATCATATAAATAGAAGGCGTGCAAAAGCCGCCACAAAAGCCAAAAAAATCCGACGAACACTTCGAGTGGAAATTCCACATCGAAATAATTTTCAACGCGATTCGCGAGAAAATAACAAAAAAATAACACCGAAACGGCGAAGAATTACAATTCTATTAGCAATTTTATCGCTGCAAATAAATCTTACACACGAGAAAGGGGCACGCTAGGGGTTCATTTTGAAGAAGAGAGAACATCGAACTACAACTACCCGCGGCCTTTCTGCACCACCACCCCCACCGAGAGTATATTTACTGCCAGACTCATAAAGCGTGCGAAGTTTACCCGTGTGTATGAAATTTTCCATACATGCGCGTCTCTCGACGCTTTTTCGATTATATTAAAACCTCGGGTATCTTTTCCATTCGAACGCATCCTCGACGATGACGCGTCTTCCGAGTGTAAAAAGCTATTATTTTTGTACCCGGACTCCCTGCTTCGCATCTGAGACTCCGACCATCTCCGAAACGTCAACTTTTCCGCGACGAATCAACCATAAAAATTGAGACGAATTTACGCTCCGATGGAGCTTCGGGTACGTTGGCTCGATACGTGGGCTCAGGTCAGTTGCATGGAAGAGGTGTCTCAAATTTTATAAAATTTTTAAATTATCAAATTTATAATGAGTGAAACAGGCACCTCAGCTGGTTTTTCTTAAAACAACTTTTTGAGGCGAAAAATATTCATTTAAGGATGAATCTGCGTCAAATTTCAACTTGCGGAAAGCCTGTAAATGGTTTGATAAAGTGTTGTTGCATAATATGAGTATCAGTCAACTGAGGAAATTTGCGAAAAATTACTCTATTATTGAATAATTTAAAATACGACACGAGAAACCAGCGACTTGATCGCTAAATTTGGCTAGAATGTCTTATCTCATCCTCCTTACCGTTCGTACCTTGTGTGGCAGTGGCGTAGAAAAGAATTGTGCGCCGGGGGATTCGAAAATATGCGCCCCTACCCGTCAATTTTTGTACAGTTTAAAATTTAAATTCGAAAAAATTGTAGGCTGCATATGAAACATTTTCTTTACTTCCATGTTAGGCAGATAATTCAAAAAAAACACACACACAAACGAGCGGTATCAAGAAGTAACAAAAATTAAACACTTATTTTACGACTCTTAAACGTCGGCAAATTTATCAATTACATCGTCGAAATTGATAGTTTTTACCGCTAAACTGCAAGAAGTGTAATAATCATGAATTCGTAATCAATAATTTACGAATTTGAATATTGTGCGCCCCAAAAATTTGTGCGCCCGGGGAAATTTCCCCCTCTGCCCCCCTTCCTACGCCACTGCATGCACCTCGTTTCCAAAACTCAAAAACGAGATCGTAGGAAAAAAATTCGAAACTGATGAGTCGAAAAATTTTGTTCTCTTACGATTGCGAAATCTGACGACAAGTTTTTACGAGGAGGGTTTTTATAAATGGATCTCGGCTCGACAAATGTTTGAAATTGAAATGTGAACATGTAAAAAAGTAAATAAAAGTACGCAAGATTCAATGCGGCTGTCCGTTTTTTTCTATCTTTATTAGTTTCGTGAAAAAAAAATACGGAACCTTACTTTTTCAACGTCCCTCGTAAAATAAAAATCAAGCAAACGAGAAGAAAACAAAACAAACTGAATTTATTTATTAATCAATTACTCGTTTATGTCGTAAAAGTTATGTTCTGATAGCCAGCTTTCAAGTTTATTTTTGAATGTTTGGTAGCTTCGTTGTGATGTGATGTCATCAGGCAGTATATTGTAAATTTCTGGGCCCATGTTGTCGATCACACGTTTTTGGGTGCAATCTTTCTCTGAAGCTAGTTTCGTGGTTGCTTGATGACTGCTCTGCTATACAAATTCTGCTGAAATATTGACAAACGTTTTGTTATCACTTCGATTACCCTTTCATCTCAACTGGATGGGTTCTAAAGCTAAACCTCCCTCGATGAATCTTCGATTTGAACATCCACCATTCCCATTACTACTTACTCATGTTGATCTCGGCGAAACCCCCGAAGCTCGTTAATTCCTCGCTTATTGTATTACAAAAGGATTCCGATGATGTTTGATTTTCGTGTCTTTTCGTTATTTCCAACATTCCCCGAAGGAAACTTACCCCCGAAATTGGCGCTTTTCACGACGCGAAAAAACCTCGTTTATAAGAATCGAGTAAACACGGTCGTTTCCACGATACACGTCTGATCCTCGCTAACTCAAACACCTGACTCATTTCCGAGAAATGGATTTCCTTTTTTCCCTTCAAACCACAGCACGCAAGAAAAACACCAACGACAAAAACAACAAAAGCGCGAATTTCCAACGAACACAACCCTACTCTCGTACGGTTAAAAAAAAACACGATAATGGAGAACACATTGGTTTAATCCTTTAATACGTACATTTACGCAAATCCCATTTTGGCGACGGCCGGCGCGGAATATCATCCGAAATTAATGTGATTATTGACCATGTTATTGGTTAAACGTTTATCGAAGCTTATAACTGGGTCATTTTCGTATACCGCTTCGTCGCCTTGCCCGAGAGCTTCTTTCACTGCATCGTTCCCCCTTCACTTCGCGCTACCGCTACACACCGAAGAGCCGCGTTTCATATACGCATTTCATTATTTCCATGATTTATTAACACCTATTATCGAAATACTGGTACAATTGTGTCGCCTCTTGTGTACGCCGTCCCTCCTCCGCTGCTGTCGCCCACCTCCACAGACGCTATATACCAGTCGACGATGGAAAATGATGACCGTTACGCGGCGATGTTACAAAATAACCTACACGACGTTTTGTAAAAATAGATAGCGGAAAAAAAATTACGGTTCCATACTGCTTGATTAATGCTTCGACATTAGTCTATCTAGTTACACGAGATTAATTTTCCATTTGTAATGTACGTAGCGAGCAAGCGCGTGTCGGCTTAAATAAAACGTCATTTTTTCCACCACAAATATCACCCGAAGAGGGGGGAGGCAATTTTTGCGTGGGTTCGAAGGGCCCAGACGACGGGTCGCGGTTACCAAGTGCAACACGAACGCCGCGAAATATCGGAAAATTTATTTTTATTAGATTCTTTTTATCTTTCCATTTACGTTATTCGTTTGGTTAGAAAATTCTTTCTTTTATTTTTACACGTGTCTAATTATTACGTACGTGGGAGGTTCTCGAAGGCGTGAGCGAATTTAGAAGGTCGTAATTATTAATTTTTCGATATTCGACGGCATCTCTTTTTATATGGCGTATCAAACAAATCGTGTGTATTGAATTTATATCGTCAGAAGTTGGCCAAAGCGAAAGAAAAGGGTGAAGATTGACGTGTAATTAAAAGGTAGCTTAAAATTGAAAGTAGTTTTTATGTGCTCGAGTCAACTTGTTTGTTTCGACTACGATTCCAATGATTTGATTCAATTTAGAGGGAGGGGGGGATTTTTCACTAAATACCAGACGATCAATTATAATTTATTCAATGTTTTTAAACTTGATGAAAACTACATAAATTGCAGTTTTTCAACTTGAAAATGGATTATTTCGAATAAATCGAATTTTTTCATTAAAGAGAAAGACGTTCAGCTCAACACTGTTCCCGTGTTCGCATCACCTCGGATTTGTTGAAATTTCTGATTTTTCAGGTTTGGATGAGTTTGTCACGAAAAAATAGTACATTAGGTGATTTAGAGGACCACGCATTTTACCAGTTCTCAAATTGGATTCGGTTTCCAACATTTTTGACGTTTTCGATGGAAGAAAAATTACAAAGAGAAAGCTTTGAACTTTGCAATAAACTCTCCCGAAAAAATTCCTTTACTTCGCATTCACTACAGATCCACATCTTATCGAATATCATTAAAAATTAAAATACACCGCGGAAATTCCAAACAATATAATCCTCGAGTGAAACCCGGATAGCGAGGCATTTCAAAAAGCAAAACCTTCAAAGTACATCTCGGCCTTCCATCTTGCGGATTCGTTAATTCGCACGTACAAAGAGACCGGTGCGGCATACAGCCGCAAGAAAGAGCTTACAATTTCCACCTTTCGTCGAACGCTTAAACGATACTACATTTTCGAGTACGTAAACCAACGTCTTATCGAATTTTGATTAATAAAGGACACATGTATACGCGAAATTAGGTCGCTTTATAATAGAACTTGTCGTCGACTTGAAAACGTGCCACGTTTTAGAATACAATACAAGTACATACACGTACATACCGCATAGTGTACACACGTTTATGAGTAAAACAAGAACAACTCTTCGAGTGCAAATTAACACTATGCGGTAAAAATTTTCCGACCTAGCGGTATGCGCCATTATCGAATTTTTTCCAACTTCACCCTTCTGGCACCCCGCTCGTCCTTAAACATCCCTTAGCCGACGCTCGTAGGCAGTCTGAACGCTTGTCACCGACTCAGCGACCGTGTCAATTTTACTCGCTAGCGGAATCCTTGAGGAAGGTCGGCTGTTTGCATCGTTGAATTACTCGCTTTTCCTATTCCACTTCTACGCCAAACGTGCTCGACGTCTACGCAAATAAAAAAAATGTCGTCATAGAAGGCGTACTGCGGCGCGGCAATATTACGTAATATCGCTAGCAAAGATGAGATGCAGTTAGAAAATTCAAAAACCAGTCGTGTATGTGCTCGATTCGTAACCGCGTAATGAGAACTCGCGAAGGAACCTGTTGAAAAAAAAAAACGCGCATATATAGACGCAACACCCGGTCGTGTGTAAACATTCATTAACGTCGTTTCAATTCGAAAGTAACGAGAATATTGATGCTTCGAGAAGATATACGAACGGTAGATGTCCTTCGAAAAGATTAGGAGAAATTTTTCACAATTGAAAGAATTGCTTTATTCGTTAAATCGATTGTTGTTATCGTATATTTTCGCGAGAAAAAAGCTCTTACGAAGAAAAAATCAAAGATGATAACTTCACAAAATTATTCCATGTTTTTCCGCAAGAGAATTCATTTACTTTTCGGCTTATACATCCAATTCTCCAACAAACGATTACAAGTTCATCGAACGAATCATTTGCGAACGACCGAATCAACTTCAAAGAATAATCCGTAGCAAAACTCTGCTTGAAAATGAGTGTACAAATCGTAAAATCGTTCGCGAATGATCTTGAATGACAGAATGAATCATTCGCGAACGACTGAATCATTCATTTCGATACTTTTTTACACGATTTGATAAGAAGTAGAAATCCAAGTTATCGAATCGTTCGCAAACGACTGACCTGAACACTGAACGAATCGTTCGTGAACGATAACTCAACAACGAACAACTTGTTCGCAAACGAACGATTCGTTCATTTCGTAGAGCAATGATTCTCCCACAGAATGAGAAAAATAAAAATAAGTCGTTCGCGACCTGAATCAACACCAAACGAACGAATCGTTGACAGACTACTGAATCGGTCATTCGGTAAATTATTTTTACTGCGAAATTTTATGTCTAGTAAATGTACACAATCTTACGATTGGATCGTTCGTAAACGATTTACCTGTGAATTAAGCGATTCGTTCGTGAACGATCGATTTATAAATTTTACAGATTATCAAATCTCTTTTGAATATAGGAAAAATCATTTTCCTTGAGGCTAAAGTCACAAAATATAAAGCTATATAAAAACGACTCACCAACATACATAAACAAATCGTTCACGAACTACTGATTCAATATTAAGTGAACCATTTAAAAAAAATAGAACGTAATAAACGATTGGCATACACAATCACACAATCAAATCCTAGGTGAACGATTCATCGATTGAGTGAACGAATCGTTCATTATGATTTAAAAAGATTCGTAAATCTATTTTCCACCTAATTTAAAATAACTCCAGTATTTATAAAGGTGCAAAATACCGACTTAGGAGTTACATATAAATGGCCGATATCGTTTGTGAACGATTACTGCTGAACAATTGAATAAATTTTCAAGGTTGACAATCCGTTCAACGATTCTGCATTCAGATACAAATAATTTCCTGAACGTTATATGTACATGTTTTTCGCAGAACTGAGATTCCCCCTCCTCCAAATCACAATCACGAGTCACTAGAGAAGAGCACTCCCAAACTCGACGTTCTATTCATCGACGAAAAAACTCAAATTATACAATTGTGCGAGAGAGACGCAGACACAAAGGACGTCGGTGGTACATAAAATCGCAGCTAGGTGTGAGGTCACCACGTGTACGTATACCGTATTGACGTGTCGAATGACCCAGCTGTGTAAATATTTCTGTAAATTCAATAACGAACGTTATCTTTTTTTTCGCGTCGCCCGTCGTCGCGATAGTGTACGCCGCCGTAGCGCCGAGGACGTGCACGACGCACGAGACCCCATCGTACGTACTTTCCATTACGTGTACTACGCTTTTCATCACACACACACCAACACGCGCGCAAATTAATTGATAATGAAAATGTCGCCCTGCGCGGTGCTTTCTTTATGTAATATACATTTCTACGTGTACCTTGTACACACACGACGACGAAACGTTTTGTTTTCTTGGCGTTTAAAATCCTCTTCATCGTACCGCACACCGCCTCCGTCGGTACGCTATGATCGTCCTCCTCCTGCCCGGCAGACCTCTTCTCCTGTTGCTATTCGTACGTGAACGCTACGGAAATTAACGCGTTCTTTGAATAAACTTTATTTATAACATTTCCTCTTCGTCTATCCGCTGTCGCCGGCGTATTTCACGATACTATGATTTCGACAAAACGTACCCAACCGAGAAGAGGCGAAAAAATTGGTGAAAATGACACAAACGACGAGACAGGCAGAGCGGAGGACATTTTCTCACTTTTGTTTGTATTTTATACGTACGTCTTTTCATAAAAACGTTATAATATACATGCTTATATCTCTTCATTTACCGTGTTGACATATGGCCAGAAAATTTTCCTTCCTTCTTTCATGAAAATATTCGTTTAATTAATTTTTTGCGCCTTCGGTTTCACCGTTTTTTTTTTCACTGGATGCATTTCGTTGGCAATGTTACAGTTTTAATTACGGATCCGTTGAAAATAAATTCTTTCTTCTATCGTACAAACGAGAACGTTTGTATGGAGTGGTATTCTCGTTGATTGCATACAAATCGTTCGTGACCGAATCACTCAGATTTTATAATAAAAACGAAAGCGCCCAAGAAATGATCAATTCATTTGCGAACGATTTAATAAGTATTTACGAAAATCTCGACTCATTGTAACAAAGTGATTTTAAGCGAATCGTTCGCGAACGAGTGAATACTATATCGAACAATTTCTTTAAATACTCATAAAAGAAAATTTGTGAAAATTGGCTAAAAATTTCATTACATGATACGAATTTTTGATTACAATTCACCACGAATAGGTATTGAAATCTTGTAATAGAGAGAATCGTTTGCGAACGACTGAACGGAGTCATCAAAGATATCACATCTTTTTGAAAATAATGTAAAAGATTTACTCAAAATTACAAAACTCTTCCTAAATCAATTAATTTTCAATTGACAAAATTATTTCCTAAACAAATCGTTCGCGAACGACTCATACGAATCATCTTCATAATACATATAGGTTTCTGGTAATTGGAGAAAAATTTTCACGAAAATTGTAATTTTTTTTGCATTTTGCGCAATCACAAGTAATCAAATCATTTTGAACGAATCGTTCCCGAGCGACCGAATTAAATCATCTTGTGAACAAATCTTGACAGAAAACTTGAAGAGAAATGTTTCTGGAAACGAATACCCCGATGAGATCCGTCATTCAAATGTTTCCCAAGTATTCGATCCTTTTTATAAGTCGTTCTCGAAAGAGTTTAAAGTGATTCGTTCGCTTCAGAACGATTCACAAAAAATGCAAAAGATGAAACAGCATAAATTAGCAACACTGCTTGCACAATTGCTGCCCACCAATTCAATAATTCTCAATTTGATAATCAAAAAGATGCTTTTGATATGTTGAATATTAAATTTTGGAAATTTTGAGACACTTTTAACGACGTGATTGTTGGTTCAAAAGACAAAAGCAGTGCTGCCAGTTTCTTGACGGATTTCGTTTAAAATTCACACCTCGAATTTCATTAACTGAAAACAAATACGATCAGCTTCCCTTTCATTTTCAAGTGTTCCCCGACTCCAACTGAAACATAGGGTTTCAAATTCAACGAAAAATAGTTAAATTAGACATCGATCGTCGGAAAAACACCGAAACCAATTCTGTCGCATGAAAAATTGAATTCATCGGTTCATCAGACCGTGAAATATCACGTTTTTGATTTCTTTGCGCAGAAAATAAACATGAAATTACCTTCGGAGATCTTTTCTATACGAAAATTTTACAAATTTTTTAACCAACTCTCATTATCATTCAATCCGATGTAAAATTCCAGACAAATATTCCACGTGCATTGGTCGTTTCTACGGATAAAATTTCACGCGACATTTAATTACATCTTGTTTTATTTTTTCTTTTGCAGAGGAGCATTTTCAGTAGTTCGAAGATGCGTACAAAAAGCCACAGCTCTAGAATTCGCTGCCAAAATCATAAATACCAAGAAACTATCGGCCAGGGGTGAGTACCTTCGTGTATTTTCTAAAACGAACATAAAACTCTAGCTTCGAATCAGATCATTCGTTTAAATATTTTATTACATTTTCAATAAAAAATGAAATGAAAGGTAGAACATGCCCGTTTATACCCTAATTAATGTTTTCTTCCATCAAACGCATCCGACGATATACGAAATGGTCATTGATATTCGTGCCTTTAATTAAATAAACTTTTCCGACTCGCATCTCCGTAATAAAATTTTTTATTTGCGATATTCAAATTAATATAAATAATTAATTTTTCCATCCGAATATAAAACCCTCGTAAAACCGACACGAACGCAATAAAAAAAAAAGGTCATTCGAAAATACTTAAAATCCTCGTAATTATAATCCTACTTCGCGGCTCATATCACACCTCGAGCTCTTGCTCGACGCGAATTTTGATATTTTTTCGAATTTCGCTCAAAATATCGGTTTTATCTGCCGGAATTAAATTAACGAAAACGTTCACCCGCCGGTGTGAAATTTCTTAACTCGATGAGTCTATTTCGTCGAGTGTGTCATTTTGGGGTAATTTCATTACACCCAAAAAGCGAAGACGGTCCGCTTCGTTACGCGTTTTCTCTCTATAATATCATTTCTGCGTGCTTATTCGATCATCTCTAATATACGAACAGAGGCCTACACCATTTTTTCTCCTTCGTTTCGAGACGACCAATTCAATCTACAACGATGTAACATCTTCCCGACGACATAATCAATCATGATTCCTTTCGTTGACTTTTTCGTCTCCTTTTTCCACGAGTTCGTGTCGACAATTCGATTACAATCGTTACCATCCTCCTCCAGAAGTATTCTTTATAATGGAATCAATTCGGCGAATTAATCTTCGAGAAAATTTCCACTATTTTTCTAGCTTCGTTTTGTATTTATCGATCGAAGCTTCGTTAAAACTCGAGACTTTTTTCATCACGTCTTCGTTTTTTCCTTGTGAAAACTTTCGTGAAACTTTTACCGAAATAAAGGTCTTCGAAATTTGCGTTGATTTCGCGCAACGAGTTTTTGCTTCTCGATATTTTGGTCGAATTTCCCCTCAAAAATAAGAACATTTTTTAAAACAGACGAATGAATAAAAACCTCGAAAAAGAACTATATTCTTGTGCTAAAGTAGAAACTGATTCAACTAAGCTTGACATGTCATTTTATGATGCAGTCTTGATAAGTTGCAATAATTACCGTAAGTTCGCAGTATTTGCGGTAATTAACGGTAATTTACCGGTAATCTACGATAATTTACTAGTAATCTATGGTAATTTACCAGTAATGTATAGTAATTTATGTAATTCGCCGGTAATTTACGATAATTTAACCGTAATTTGCAGTAATTTACCTTCATTTCGTGTATTTTACCTCCAATTTACGGTAATATACTGTTGATTTACTATTAGCTTTCCGTATTTACGTTAATTATCGGTAATTTACTTTGTTCAAAACTTGACGAAATTCGTTTCGCCCGTTCTGGCGTGATGAGGTCACAAAAAAAAACGGCTATCATTTTATGTATATAAAAGATTACGGTAATAATATTAAAATAAATTAAATCGGTATTTAACGGTGAATTTACATTTGTAAAGGACTTGAATGATAATGCCTTTGTAGAGCTAATGAAAGCGAAGCACTCAGGTAGGTTAATGGATACGAATAAGTTAGATAGTCGAAACAAAAATGCCAAAAATCGAATGAAAATTTCACCGACACAAAAAACTTCGCGGAGATGACACGAAGAGTATCCAACTACACCACCAGCACCGCGACGATATCTATAATTAAGCGATTTAATACTCCGTATCGTCGAAGCTCTCATATCAATCTCACGCCTCACCCCCGAGCACCGCGCAAAAACCCCAAAAAACGAAGCATTTGTAATATCGAGAAGAGATATCGTCGCTTGGTCGTGGTTTTCGACGAAAACGAATTCCATTCGGGCGGAAAATATTACCGAAAGAAAAACCCGGAGATACGGTGCTCTTCCCTCGAGACCATCCGCCATTTATACCCAGCTCATACCATCGAATGAGGAATGTCGCGAATATTCGATTTGCAAATCGAAGTCGATACCGACATTTCGACGAATTTCGTAATTTACGCTACCGCATTTTTTTCTCGCCTTCGTGTAATTGTATCGCAAAACAGCGTCGGCGAGCATCGCGGGTAATTGATGTTAAACGAAGCAGGCACGGTGTACATCGTCCAAGGAGGTAATACAATGTGGGGGGGAGGGATCTGTCGGAGATAAATTTAATGGATCTCGATAGTAAAACGAAAGCCGCGAGACCGAATAGAAATTGTATTAAGATGCAAATTCAAAACGCGATGCGCGGGAGTTTGTGGCGCGAAAAGTGGCGTTATGCAAATACCTACGCTTTCGAATTACGGCGTCGTCGTCGATGGTAATTTATAAATTTTAAAACCGCAATGGCAGCTATTTTTCTAGGCGAAGCGAAAATTTCGCCTTGTCTACAAGCACGCGCCGTCGCATCGGTTTTGTTAAATATGTAAAAAGCGCGACTATAGAGCTTTTTTTCCTCCTCGCTTCGGAAACCGTCGTCGTCGTTGGAATACTCGGCGACACCTAACAACGCCGCGTCCCCTCCAAACATCGCGAATATTTTTCAAAATGCAAAACGCGTCGCGTCTCGGATGCCCCGCGTTCGCCAGACGTACCGTGAAATTATTATAAAAGATTTGCGCGCCGTATTCGAATAAATCGCCGGTATCAATATTCAAAGCGAAACGTGCCACTACATTAAGAATAAGCCACCGAAACAAAGCCAAATGTCTTTCGGGTAAATTTAAACAACCTTCTGTAATGATTCTGGGCAACGAGAACGGTATTATTTATACATTACACCATGGCGAATATAATTCGTATATCGTCTAGATAGCTAGGTAGTAGGTACCACATTACACTGTTCCAAGCGGAGCGTAGAAGCATCAAGTTATTTCTAAAGTAAAAAAGAGAGCTTTTTCGACGCAAAAATGAAATAAAAAGTAATGATTTATCTTAAAATCAACTTCGTAAACCATAATTTGAGAAAAAATTTACTATCAGCAGATTTTGAATGAAAAAAATTTCCCTAAAAAGGAAAAATTAAAACACACCACCCCCTCCATCTAATTTTATGTATTTTTTTTAGCAAACATTTTTTTTAACATTAGAAAACTTTAAAAATTCAATATAAAAAAAACCTTTTCTAGAATTACTAAATACAAACATTTTTCGACCAAAAAAAACTACGAAAAATTTGAAAAAAACACGGATAGTAATCAAAAGTTAACAAAGATTCAGATATAATTAATTTAGACTAGAATGAATACGACAGTGGCACGGCTACGAGATGACTTGTGAGGAGGGGGAAGCGGGTTGCGGGTAAGTTGGCTGAAATGCCATCGTAAGGGGTCAACATTGATTTATACGCATACAAAAAGCGTTAGAAATAGCACGATAACCGTATTTTCAAGAAATTACAACGCTTATTAAAAACCCCTCATTTTTCGATGGCCGTAGGTCCACCCCCCTTGGGGCTACAGAAATGAAATACAGATCATCTGACAGGAAATTTGACGTAGATTAATTTAGTAAAGAAGTATTTTCACGATTTGATCAATATTTACAAAGATATTCAACGAAAACTGACTTTGAGGGCAAAAATCCACACCGGACGAACCCGGAAACCTCAGATTCGTTTTTAGCACGTCAAAATACATGTTTGAACTTTTCCCTCTGGAATGGTACTTTTGCTGGGCTATTTTGACTAAATACAGCTACAAGCAAAAAGTTGATATAATTTTCATTCAGCTCCTATTATAGTTAGAAAGCTGTTTTTTTTTTAACGAAAGCTCTTGATCTACATTGAACGCAAAAAATATAGCAAAGGGCGAATTTTGGTTTTAAAAGCCCCAAATTTGGGAGGGAAGATGCTAAAATTGACGTATAAAAATTTTGAAAAAGTATTTTTCTTTAAATGGTATTTAAATCCCAGATCCAAAATTTGAACCTTTTTGGTACCATAGTCCAGTCAATCTAGCCCGAAAATGGCCTCGAGCTTGCAAAACGAGATGATAAGCTGAATTTTGGTATATACCTAGTATTCGATACCCTTTACAACATACTTCACTCCGGAACAAATGTCATGTTTGCAAGTTCCCTTTTTTGTGGATCTAAGCCCCCTAAAATTGGTTTTTCGCTTATATCTTAGTGAAAACTGGTTTTATCGAAAAAATAGTTCAGTTCAAAATTGAAACCCACTAAATTCTCTATAAAATGCATGCATTAAGAGTTGATGTAACTGGCTTAGATTCCGAGCTACGTGCAATTAAAAAAGGGGTATTTTTCGTGAATTTTTGACAAAATTCGCATAAATTTAGTTTTTTACCAGTAACCATGGGAAAAAATGATTTTTCGTGAAAATTTGTAATAACTGAAATTAAAGACGACCAAATTCTCTACAAATTCCATTACAAAGAAATTAGGTTTCTTACTTAGCTTCCGAGCTGTGACGTCGCAAAGAAGGGGGGTTTGATTACTTTTTAGCCCAGTTTTGTAGATACAGTATTTGTAGAGGATTCGGTAGGCATCAACCTCAAACTAAACTACTTTTGTTCATCGAATCATTTTTTGCTATACTAGAGCCGAAAAACTGTACCCCACACAATTAGGCTAAAAAGTCATCAAAAATCCACAGCTCAAAAACAAAGTCAACGACCTCCACTTTTTTACATAATTTGTGGAGAATTTAGTGGGCTTCAATTTTGAATCAAGTTACTTTTTTCATAATCAGTTTTCGCAACGTTAGAGACGAAAAACTGTGCCTATGGAACTAGGCTAAAAAATAATCAAAACCCCCTTCTTTGCGACGTCACAGCTCGGAAGCTAAGTAAGAAATCTAATTTCTTTTAATGGAATTTGTAGAGAATTTGGTCGTCTTTAATTTCATTACAAATTTTCACGAAAAATCATTTTTTCCCATGGTTACTGGTAAAAAACTAAATTTATGCGAATTTTGTCAAAAATTCACGAAAAATGCCCCTTTTTTAATTGCACGTAGCTCGGAATCTAAGCCAGTTACATCAACTCTTAATGTATGCATTTTGTAGAGAATTTAGTGGTTCAAATTTGAACTGAACTATTTTTTGATAAAACCAGTTTTCACTAAGATATAAGCGAAAAACCGATTTTGGGGGCTTAGATCCACAAAAAAGGGAACTTTGCAAACATGACATTTGTTCCGGAGTGAAGTATGTTGTAAAGGGTATCGAATACTAGGTATATACCAAAATTCAGCTTATCATCTCGTTTTGCAAGCTCAAATGCTAGATTGACTGTACTACCATAGAAAGGGAGTTATTCTCCAAAAACCAAATTTTCGACAATTTTGCACCTCCTCCCGCAAATTTTTGAAAAAAATCAAAATCACACACAATTATTTTTGAGATAT
>QBDW01027203.1:0-16770 GCA_003261595.1 Maconellicoccus hirsutus | reverse complement strand
TATTTAATATTTTTATTTATATTAATTTAATTTAAATAGTTAAAAAATAATATTATTTAAAAAAAATAAAGACTGTCAAAATATTGTTAAAACAGTTTAAAATTGATCAAAATTCGTTTAAAATTGCGAAAAATTATCAAAATGTTGTTAAAATTGTTCAAGGTTGTTTAATCTTTGCTCAAAACTTCATGAAAACTGTTGAAATGTTGTTAAAGCATATGAAAGTTGATTATTATTTGCACAAAATTGCACAGAAGTTGTGCAAAACAATTAAACTGATGAAAAATTTGTTTAAAATTGCAAAAAAATTGTCAAAAAAATGTTAAAATAACATTTTGGTAGTTTCTTGCAGTTTTAAATATTAAACAACGTTAAACAAATTTAACATTTTAACAATTTTTCGCAATTTTAAACGAATTTTGATAAATTTTAAACTATTTTAACAATATTTTGGCGGTTTTTTGCAACTTCAACCAAACTTTTCATTAATTTAATCATTTTGCACAATTTTTGTGCATTTTTTTAAACAAATATTAATCAATTTTAGCAACATTTTAACAATTTTCATGTAATTTTGAGCAAATATTGAACAAATTCAACATTTCGACAATTTTGTGCAATTATAAGCTATTTTAAACAAATTTTAATCTTTTTTAAACTACTTTAACAAGACATTCCAACAGTTTTTATGCAATTTTAACCAAATTTTTTGCCAATTCAATCGTTTTGCACAAATTTTGTGCAATATTGAGCAAATTAATCAACTTTAATCAATTTTAACAACATTGTAAAAGTATCTACGAAGTATTGAGCAAGTATTGAACAATTTTGAACATTTTTAACAACGTTTTGACAATTTTGCAGGATTTTGCGGAATTTTAAACAAATCTGATGACCGGTACTTCGAAGACCTTGGAAAAATTGGAGGTTAATTAAATCAAAGCGCAGAAGAAATACTTCCGAAGTAATTTCTTTTCTATGAGAATTCGTGTTAAAACTCGCGAAAAGTTTTTTAAAAACTTGTCTGAAAAATGCGAATATTTCGAAACGTCTGCCAACAAACTTCCCATGACATTTTGCTACTTGTACGAAAAAACATTACGAAACGCCCGAAATGAAAGGCGAACTCGTCAACGAAGACGCATTTGAATACGGAATTATAAACGGACATATTCGTACGAGTATTTCGAAGATGAGAAAAACTTTGCTAAAATGCGGCTTTAAGAATATTTTTAATCACATGGGATGCGAACGTCAATCGCGAAACATCCGAATGAAAAATATTCTCGTATTGTGTCGCGGAGAGAAAAACTTGTTGAGAAGTTTTTTTAATGTTCGAATCTCGAACGTACATGATTAAAATTTTCATTGTGAATTTTTCCTCATTTTAGCAAGTTTTTCGATTTGTAAACAAATCCTACGATGACGGTTTTTGTGTCGTGTTATATGAGTATTTAATATTCCTTTTCTTAGGGTTTTTTCCATCGAATGTCGACCTGTTTGACTTTTATTAACGTTACGTTTGATTTTCATTTCAAAGGGGGATTTTTTTAGCATTTCTAATTTTGAAGCTTCGACAACATGATTGATACAAAATGGTTTCGATAGGTTTTTCCACATGACACTTAGGTCATTGGGATTTGAAATGGTAAAAATTTGACGTTTTTTTGCTCGTAATTCATCCAAGGCGGATTTTTTCGTTCGGCGTTTCGTCTTGAATACGAAATAAAGCAGATAGCTGGCCAATTATGGCCGCCGGAGTTTTGATTTGGGTTGACGCTCGAAAAGCTGCTTGTTTGTATCGGGTGACATATTGAATTATGCATGATTAAAATTTATAAATGAAAGTTTAATTTGCAGTATCTCTAATGATTTGATTTTTTGTTGAAATTCATGTACCTTTAATCAAGCAGCAAAGGCTTTCGCAAAGTAAGACATGTGATTTGGTGTATAACTCATTTTTGGCATTTTTATTTCTGAAAAAGGTCACACCACAGAAACGATAACTTCACCGACTCTACCGATGGCCAACTTGACTTTCCATTTTATAATTTTGGAGGGTACCGGGTGTCAGTAAATTAAAACAAAACTTGGTAGATAACATAGCGAGTCATATTCGCTACACTTGGCCATCCTGAACGACCTTCCACACCATTCTACTTCGAGAAATCCGCAAAAACTACTCCTCGCCCCTACAAAAGCTACCATCAAATACCAAAAACTAATTACCTCGTCTCCGCCGCCGCAAACAATAAACCACAACAAAAAGAACGCGCTTTCTACACTAAAAGCGCCATCCCCAATAAAAAGCTACATTTTCCAGTACATTGAGTCGTCATTTAAGACCACCATCTTTACTTAATTGCCGACTATTAAACAAATCCGTATCTGTCCGGTGCAGAGGGCGCCAACTTGAGCCATTTAAATGAAACACCGATTCCGCGACGTATGCGCGAGTCGTCTAACCGACGAAATTCGACGCCGCAATTACAACTTCTTTATTACTTTCCAATTACTTCGCGGTGTTGGTTTTTCAGACAAAGGGTTCGGGTAATTTTACCTTATTGTACTTTGTAAGATTAAATACAACTTGTCGAGAATACTGAAATTAACCGAGGAAAGCGATGATTGTTTGGAAATAATACGCTTTGTAATTGTCTCTCGACACTTTGTTGTACTAATCATTGGTACGATCTGCGGGATACTTTTTCACGTAGACGTCGAGAGTAAATAGCGTCGAAAATGCATCAGACGTTACCTCGATCGAAATGGAGAATTAATTTCGTGATGGATTTTCCTTCCGCGTATTTCAAGTAAATTCAGCCATGGAAGTTGTTTTTCCTTATTTTTTTACTATTTTTCTATTTCTCGAGGATTATTATCTAATCTCGAAAACCTTATCTTTTCTACATCACATTCTCTTTTAGATTTAAGAAAACCTCAAAAAGGTCCCAAATCATATTTTATCACGTTTTCACTAAAATTATCAAATATAAAGAGAAATTCGTTGAAATTTGTATTCACAAATTCTCCTCAAAATTGAAGCATTTTCTCAAAAGAGCTCAAGAATCATGTTCCCATTTTTGATACGCCTCCCAAGTTCCACTTCCTCACTTTCCTCTCTCGATATGGAGTGAAAACTACATCCATGGTCAGGTGTTCCAATCAGAAAACTCATACTCAGCGAGACATGTTTTAGGGTAAAAGGGTGGGGGGGGGTGTACATAACAAAAATTACATTTTTATAGGGTTATCATTCAACTTCTAAAATCGTTCCCTAAGAGATAATTCAAATACATGAGTCATAATTCTCTACAAAAAAGAACCCTCCCCCAACACATGAATTAATGAAGATCCAAGGAGGTCAATCGAACCCTAAAAATAAGTAAGGAAGGAAAACGAATCTCAAGACTTACAATTAGCTCATTTGAAGAAAAATTTAATTCAGAACAGTTCACAATCTTTGATTGTATTTTTGTAAAAATCTGAAAAAACACTAATTCGACACTTTTTTGAGTTGCTATTCAATATGGTGGGTTCAAATTAAACTTTTATAATAACTAAAAGTATAGAAAAAATTGCAAGGAATAACTTTTGTCTAGAACTTTTATTTGTGAGGTGAGTAGTTTTAATGATACAGGGGTTTCCAAAATTGGACGGTGAATCTTTAGATAATAGGCACTAAAAAGTGATAAATTTTACACTTTTTTGAGCTTTTCTCAAATTTTATGGCTTCAAATGAAAATTACATAATGACAAAAAGTATAAAAAAAGTTCAAAGGAATAACTTTTGTCAAAGACTTTCATTTGTGAGGTCAGTCGCTTTAATGATACAGGGGTTTCAAAAATTGGGAGGCGAATCTTTAGAACATAGGCAGTAAAAAGTGACAAATTTTATACTTTTTTGAGCTTTTCTCAAACTTTATGGCTTTAAATGGAAATTATATAATAGCTAAAAGTATAGAAAAAATTGCAAGGAATAACCTTTGTCTAGAACTTTTATTTGTGAGGTGAGTAGTTTTAATGATACAGGGGTTTCCAAAATTGGGCGGTGAATCTTCAGAAAATAGGCACTAAAAAGTGATAAATTTTATACTTTTTTGAGCTTTTTTCAAATTTTATGGCTTCAAATGGAAATTATATAATAACTAAAAGTATAGAAAAAGTTCAAAGGAATAACTTTTGTCCATGACTTTCATTTGTGGGGTCAGTCGCTTTGATGATACAGAGGTTTCAAAAATTGGGAGGCGAATCTTTGGAACATAGGCAGTAAAAAGTGACAAATTTTACACTTTTTTGAGATTTTCTCAAACTTTATGGCTTCAAATGGAAATTACATAATAACTAAAAGTACAGAAAAAGTTCCAGAGAATAACTTTTGTCTAAGACTTTCATTTGTGAGGTCAGTCGTTTTGATGATACAGGAGTTTCAAAAATTATGGAGATGCATCCTTAGAAAATAGGTTCTAAGAAGTGACAAATCTGACACTTTTTTGAATTTTTCTCAAATTTGACACGTCCAAATTAAATTTTCATAATGACTAAAAGTCTAGAAAATAATATGTATCGAGCAAAAACTCTTGTCGAAAACTTTCATTAGTGAAATTAATTGTTATGGTGACACAGGGGTCTCAAAAAAGATGTACCAACTGAAAAATAACTACTGCCGTTTAATTTGTTAATCTCAATGCAAATTGTACTCGTCACAAAATAGGATATTATTATTATATAAGATATAATTTGCGAAAAATTACCAAAAAATGAAAATTTCGAATACACCGGGGCTTCAACTTAATTTTTATTACTTTTTTCATACATTTCATACATAACAACCCGTTATAAAATAACTTTCAACAGCTACCAAAAGGGATGTGCATTGTTCAACGGCAAAAAGCCAATTTCCCGATATCACAACGGAATAAAAATCGGATATTCTCCGACGTCATTTAGCAAACCCGATGCTTTATTTTAAATACCCCGATACCAACATCCTGATTTTTAATTCGGTTCTCGAAATCGAAAAATGCACTCGTTATCGTTGCGGCTCGGCCGCCACGAGACGTGGAAAAAAGTAAATTATATAAAATAAGTGGCGAGAAAATAAAGCTAAAAAAAAGCCAGAGGAAAATATCCTATATATTGCGGATAAGGGTGGAAAGTTTGCGTTATTCAGGAAACGGGTAGGAAATGGAAAACAGAATGAATTATATTCGTTTGCAGCCTCTCCCCCACGGGTTTTTTCTCTAACAAGACATCGTTTACGTATAAGAACCTAGGTAAAGGTAAGAGGTGAAAATGTTGAAAGGGTTTTCACAACGTAGCCACGTTAAACCTAAACATAAATTGTATGTCAGTGCCGTCTGTTTGTGTGGTCTACGTAAACTTTGTTTCATATTTTTAGCGTATTTTTTCGATTTCTCGGCCTTACTCTTAAATAGCTAAAATCTCGATTCGATGAAGGAACCTTTCCTTTTTTTTTTAGCATTGGCGGCTTTTTAACATATACCTTCGTGTTACCCATTGCCAGCGAATCGTTAATGGATATTTTCGTTTAAGCTGTGTATTATCCAAATGAACTCGAATGGAACAATCAACGATGTAAAAAGGATTAAGTTTTTGCCGGCAAAGGCCCGTAACGTGGATAAGGGTTTACATATATAAAAGAAAAAGATACTAATATTCTCGTTGTATTCGATTTCACCAAAGCTAACCTAATTTTTCGTCATTACGATGGCGGCTCGTTTCGTATTAAAATCTAAAATCAAAAGGACGACTCGTCGAATCGACGAACCGTATATTGCTCGAATTCGCGTTGATTTACGTATCTACCCCTTGCTAAAAAAAAACCCCACCCTCGAAGTCAAACCGTTAAAAGACGAACATCGTGCTTTTGATAACACAACGCGAATAAATAACAAATACCCAAAATACGCCATGGTTTCATTTTTCACTTATACAATAAAATCACACCTTCGTTCGCCTCTCCTCCTTCGTTAAATAATTCATTTTAATCCGTTTATTGTTTCTGTAAGGCGAAATTTCATTTTCACGCCTTTTACGTATTTATTATTTATTCGACTGTGATAACCTAACGAAAATATACCATGAAAAATGCTCGCTTGTCGGTTCCTCGAGATATTGCCTTTCTTATTTTATTTTTTAATTTTTTTTTTCTTCCTTGGGCGAACCGAAGAAGGTAAGGGGGAAGTTTGCACAATACGTGCTATATTTTATACAGCGAAAAAACTACCAACTTTTATCGTCGGCATTACAACTTTGAACCAAGATGGTCACGTCGAATTCACAACGTAAATGCGAAGAAATTAACGTCCTTTTTGAAACATTTGATTCATTTTTCCTTCTTTTTTCCTTTCTTCAAAAAGGTAACGGTACTTTGCCGCATTATTTCGCAAATTTGATTAAAATTTACGGCGTGCTTACTTTGAAGCATTTTTTTTCGCTATTCTTTGAATAAACGAGCACGAAAAAATCGCCAAATTAAGATCACGTCGTCTTTCTCCAGTCAGAAATTAATTTCGGGTAGACTCGTAAAACAACGGCTGCGTGGTTTTCGACCGAATTAAATCGTAATGACGAGTATTAGTTAAAATTGTCCGAAAAAATGTTGCCTTTGTGGTATTTTCAAAGTCCCTTGAGATGTTTTAATTTATCGAGTATTTAAGCAAAAAATATACCTTGAAGTGTCCAACGTCGAGACTAAAAGTCGAAGTTTTTGAAAAAATTATTGAAAAATTACAAAAATAAAAGGGTTATTTGAAATTTTCACGGATTTTTGTGTCCCATTTTACCCCACAAGAACAGATGAAAGTCTGAAAATGAGAATTTTCCTGAGGTAAAATGGTACAAAAAAATTTGAAAAATTTCAAATTCTGACTGGTTTGACGTGGAACAACCTCAAATCAATTTTATGAATTTTTTAACCATCTAAAGAAAATTTTTTAATTCAATTTTTTGTTGAAAATGAACGTTATTCATTTCAATGAAGCTTTTTCTCTGTAAAAATAATAAAATGGATGTCTTTTCATAATAAAACTTTCCTCATTCAAATTAAAACAAGGAGTTTTGGAGTCTCCAGCAAATTTCCAAATTCTCCAGGATTTTTGTATTTCTATATAAGTGGCTGAAATTAATTCACAAAAATAAAAATAATGAAAAAGTTCAACGAGAAAATTTCCAGTTAATTTCCGCTAATCACAGAAAACTTGTTTTTTTGATCCGCTGGCGGATTAAAAAAAAACAAGTATTTCAAAAATAAATCATCGCAATTGAAGAATATTAATTTTGTTTAAAAATGTCAATTTTTTAATATAGTATTTAAAAAAAAATCAAACCCTCACGAAGTTTTCGCGCCAATATGGAAAGCAAAAGTAAAGGGGAAGGGATATGTCGAAGACAAATTATGCACAAAAATTGGATTTTATATTTATAAAAAGGGAAGGAGGAGGGGGGGGGGGTAAAAAGAGAAAAATGTTGAAAAATAGGTCAATACCCGAATGACTTTTACTCTGATTTTTTACACGCTATTTTCTGAAGGTCATTTCAAATCTGCGAATTTTATTTTGAAAAAAATATAAAAAATTTTCACGAGCTGCGGTAAAAATGGTGAAAGGGGTTGGGCAGTCCTTAATACTTAAGAATGAATGGAACATTGAAAATGCTCAATATTTGGTACATTAGACCGGAAATCGAATTTTGGACAATTTTGTCAATCAAAATGATCTCATTTTACATTTCTCTCGTTGAAAATACAAAAACTATATTTTGGATGGTTTTTGTACATAATTTCCTGATTTTAAAACAGAAAAATGAGCCGAATTCGAATTTTTGTAAGGACTAAAATTACAGAAAATTCTTCAGGATAATTTTTCAAAGAAAAAATTTTGTATAAAAACAACAGATAGCTCTACGCATCAATTTTAATGCCAAAAGACAAGAACAGGGTGAATTCTTGGGAAATAAAATTGAAAATACATCCAAAATATTTTGAAAAATTTCCACAAACATAAAGATCAAATTACTTATTAGTTATTACATTCGTATAAATTGGTATTCGGCATCCGACATTGGTATCGCCATATCTCTGAGGACGCCCACACACAATACAAATTTCTCGAGTTCGAGCAAGCACGATAGAAAAAACAATTATAATATTTCCTAATAACGAAAACTGATACGAACACAGGTATAAATTTTAATAACGCGAGTCATCCTCTTACCTCACGATTAAGGCAGCGCGTATACACCGGAGGAATCGTATTTATAGACGCGTAACACGACCCTTTTAAATACCAAGAACACTTTCAATTATTTGCGCAAACTGGAGAAGTTTTATATTCATAATTTATGTGTACAGAAATGAAGTAGCTCCTTCATCATTTCTCTTGAAAATAATCAAGACAATAAAGTACGTTGGTTGCAGCGTGTAAATGGAAAAAGGAAAAACGTTGTGCAATTTAAATTCGCGCTTCAAAATCGACCCATATAACAAGCGTGTTTTCTCTTTCCAAATGCGGTGTTTCCCCTTTCCCGCGCCACCATTTTTTTACTCCGTTTTCATCTCCCATTTCACAGGTACCTTCCTCGACGAAAAAAAAACCGCGCGGTTATTTCTCGGTAATGCTGTATGTTGAATATTTTAAATTTTCAACCGTTACAAGCCGTATTTTCAGAACCGTCATATTCTAGCGAGAAAAATTTAATTAATTTCACGACTGGAAATTTTTCCATTGTAAATATAAACATCACTGAGTAACAAAATTCCACCCCCTCTTCAACCAGTCGAAATAACCCACGAGGCAGATTTTAAAAAACTTTCGATTCACCTCAAATCGAAGCTCCCCCTGTCCGTCATGTTCGCGAAGACACGAAAAAATTAAAACCTCACACGGTCGAAATACACATCAAAGTATAAAAAACCCAGACACCACAAGTACTTCATACAGGGGAACAAAAACCCCACGAGAAGCTTCACGTTGAAAAACGCCGGGAAAAAAAGAAAGACGAGCTTTTTCAAAGACATTCGAACGAGGCGATGTTCGACTCCACTTAAACAATGTTCTTTCGTCTATACAAGTGGATACTTCAATCAGTCCCCTAATGGCCATTTTCTCTTTTAAAAGGATACATTTTTCTTTGCCAGGCGCTTCTGCGTTTTTTCAGCTTACACCCCAACGATGGCGTTAGCGTCGGGTTTATTGTATCTGCTGGCGAGTAAATTTCACCCTGTGTCAACTCCCTATGGCTCCCTCGATTCGGTATTTTTTCAGAGACGTCTCCGGGGAGCGATATATACAGGGTGGTCTTGGGCGGTGTGGTTCCTTCGGTGGGGCTAAATAGGCAACATACGTTGAATTGGAGAAAGGCGTAGTGCATTGATGACTTTAAAGGGGTGAAAATTTGGAGTACACGAGGAAGTCGATGAGAAGAATGAGATAAGATGTGTTAATTCATCGTTCAGTGTGAAATTACAGCCTTCGAAGCTCCACAAAACAACTATGAGCTTTCTACGAAGAATATCTCGAATAAAATTGAAACCAGAAGGACTAAAACGACGAAAAAAAATTGAAAAATGAAGATTTGATGAAACCATGAGATGTACGCGACGTTGCTACCTCAAGACAGACTCCACACCAAAAAGTAAACAACACCTCAGACACATCTAAGCTCAAGACTACGTATTATTTTTCAATCTGAAGACAAGACTTATAGCTCCAGAAAGTCAGACATAGAAGTAAATACCTTATACCACCAGGATTACTCTTTGTTCCCTCGAGGCAACCAAATCACACAAAAAATTAATCAAAATTACACAGCGACGTCAACCAAAAATATTTCCCAAATCTCGCGAAAGAATTAAGGAGACTTAAATTTCAGATGTAAAACGAAAATTTGCATAAATAATAATAACACAAGGACGCCAATCGAGACGTTGAAAGATTACGATGGCGTATTTCAGCGTGTAAATGAAATTGCCTACTGGGACGCCGCAAGGGGTTTCTCGTCGATTGGGCCAAATCACACAACAATGGATCTATTGCCTTATAGGACTTTGGAAAATTCAAATTACCTCGCTTTTCATTCGCCTTTCTTATCTAAAACCATTAAGATAAATAGATTAGAATTTTCGACCAAGTTTAACACTTCTGACTTCTGATTGTGCGAGATGATTCGTCCACCATGTGAAATTATGCTTTCAAAATGGCTTCATTATTTTGTGTTAAGCGCTAATTAGAAACGTTAAGTGCGTTTAAATCTAATCACATAGAGCTAATTAGGATATTCAGAGCTGTAGAAATGGGGGGAGGGGGAGGAAAAAAAAGGATTTCGTCACTGGTCGACTTTTCTGAAAGGTTTGAGGGATTTCCATTGAATATTACTTGTTTCCAAATCCCGAGATATGAAAAAAACAAATAATCGATTTCGGGAGCTTCCGCGTGCATTCGGATTTATTCGTTAAACTTGATTGGGGTATCCTTAGACGATGACCGGTGTTTTAGTGATGCTTGAGGCAACATGAAAAAACAATTTTTCAAACAAAAGTTGTTTAAAATTAAATTATGAATATTTTTGCAATAAAATTTTTTCCATCTTCTCAAATTTTGCCACAATTTTGCTACATTATCAACATCGTCAACAAAATTCCTCCGTTGGGTGTTCTCGTGAAGTTAGGAGCAACCTAAGAGGAAAATTCTTGAAATAAAAAATATCGGCGAATTTTCAGGTATTATCTCTCTTTCCCTTAATAATTTTCGCCGTAATGCCCCTAAAAGCGAAAAAATTATTCAAAATGGCTGTCGCATCCATAAACGCCTACGCGATGAAAAAATCCTCGCTGAAAATTACCCCGACGTCATATCTTATACGACACATCGGAAAATAAAAAATATTAGCGAAGTTATAATGCACGTCGTATAAGTTTTATTTGAAATAAAGTTGGCATTATACGGTGCAAGTTTTCCATCCAGCGCGATAGGTTTGTATACATTTTCGTAATTGGAAACTGCAATAATACTCCGGGACGTAATTCGATGAGCGGATTTACAGCCTCGTAAACAATTTATCGTAACTAAAGGTAACAAAATTTGCGCATTCGGACCACCGTCGATGTATAAAACCAGCGCAAAAGAAAATTAAAGGAATAATGTAACAAAAAAGTACCCAGATATCTTAATCTCGTTAATAATTTATATTCTTCGCAATAGAAATTTCACTTTGGCGAAATTTCACCTAATGTAAGTACAGTATCGTATTGAAATACACGTAAGAGTATCGATGGTATAGGACAAAATGTAAATTTAAAATATCTTCGGGTTTGGAAACGATGCGTAGATACCGATATTATTCCAACACCGAGTATTCCCATTTTCCCATTTGGTTTGCTGGAGCTTTCCGTGCAAACCTTTAGATCAAAAAAGAGGGATGAAACAATACGCTCGATATCTATGTGCTTCTCGTACGGACAAAGCGATACACCTCGGAATACAAATCGTATCGTTTTAATCTTAATGAAGTTCAAACATTTCCAAGTATCGTGTAGATTTGCGTGCAAGTTTACGTGTGATTAATAGTTCAAAGCTGCCATAATATAAACGTCGCCAGATGAACATGTTTTTCAAATTACATCGTATTCTTTTTCTATATTTGGCAATAAAATGAAAAAAAAGTCCTATGAAAGTGACATAAGGCGGATATTCGCACAGAATTGCTATAATTTTAACACAACGAGTATGGAAAATTACTCGAGCAAAATTTCCTGTGAAAATGTCACCGAGGTACGTTAAAATTAAGTTTTGCTTTATCGTGCAAATATTTAAATACATCGGCGACGTATGTAAACATTTACGTTAACACGGTGTGAATAGTAAATTCCAAAGAACATATTCGCCGAGTTAAGACGTGCAAAATATTTCAATAATAGAGAAACTGACGAAGTTACTACGTAAGAAGCAAATTGTTATTTAATTTTTTAAAAAGTAAGAATTTCATTTTTCCAAAAAAAACGAGGCATTTGTATTTCATTTCCATGATTGGAAGTTTCATTTACATGTTAAAATTCTTTATTAATTTTTAAAAACAATTTATTATCAATATTTTTGTCGGGGAGGGAGGAGAGACCACATAGAGATGTTAGTACTTGGTTTTTTTTGAAAAGGAATTTGTAGAGAAATTTGAAAAAAGTTGAGGGGTCATACAAAAGGACCACTTGAAAGGTAAGCGATATTGCATGTAGTGGATTTTAAAGGGGGGGGGGAGTGGATTAATGAAAAAATTGATGTGAACTAAAAATTTTCCTAATAGAATTTCCAACATATCGAGTTATTATCAATTTTTCCATAAATCTACTACATCTCGAGTTACAGACAAAACATCAAAAAATCTCCCAGATTTGCTAATTTGTCGAGCATATCTGGGAGATTTTTTGATGTTTTGTCTGTAACTCGAGATGTAATGTATTTATGAAAAAATTGATAATAACTCGATACGTTGGAAATTTTATAAGGAGTATTTTTAGTTATTATAAATTTTTTCATAAACCCATATCATCTCGAGTTATAGACAAAACATTGAAAAATCTCCCAGATATGCTCGACAAATTAGCAAATCTGGGAGATTTTTTGATGTTTTGTCTGTAACTCGAGATGTAATGATTTATGAAAAAATTGATAATAACTCGATACGTTGGAAATTTTATAAGGAGTATTTTTAGTTATTATAAATTTTTTCATAAACCCATATCATCTCGAGTTATAGACAAAACATTGAAAAATCTCCCAGATTTGCCAATTTTGTTGAGCACATCTAGGAGATTTTTCAATGTTTTGTCTATAACTCGAGATGATATGGGTTTATGAAAAAATTTATAATAACTAAAAATGTTTCCTTGTAAAATTTCCAACATATCGAGTTATTATCAATTTTTTCATAAATATATTACATATCGAGTTACATACAAAACATTGAAATGTAATAGATTTATGAGAAAATTGATAATAACTAAAAATATTCTTTATAAAATTTCCAATATATTGAGTTATTATCAATTTTCCCATAAATCTATAACATCTCGAGTTACAGACGATACATCGAAAAATCTCCCAGATTTGCCAATTTTGTTGAGCACATCTGGGATATTTTTCAATGTTTTGTCTATAACTCGAGATGATATGGGTTTACGAAAAAATTTATAATAACTAAAAATACTCCTTATAAAATTTCCAACATATCGAGTTTTTATCAATTTTTTCATAAATCTATTACATCTTAAGTTACAGACAAAACACTGAAGAACCTCCCAGATTTTCTCGGTAAATTAGCAAATATGGGATTGAAATTTACTTTTCTTGTTTTTTCTCGTCAACGCTGCGTTCTATGTGATTAACATTAATAATTCAATATGTTGGAAATTTTATAAGCAATATTTTTGGTAATTATCAATTTTTTCGTTAATCTGTTCCTCTCCACCCCCTTAAAATCCATATTAAGAAACATCGCTAATTTTTCAATTAAAAATGCCGCAATTTTGTAGAACCCACAGTTTCATTACATATTTTTAATCTTCACTTCAATATTTGCTGTAGAACTCCCTCTAAAAAAAAAAGATGTCACGTCAAATGAGGGGGGGGGGGAGGCAAAACTATTTCATGTGGGCTTTTCTTTAATTTCTTTTATAAAACAACATTTTTCCTCAATTTTCAAAAATAATTCATGAATATTTGAAAAATATCAACTTTTGAAAGTATTTGTTATCTTCTGAACTTTTTTCAATTTTTTCAACGCTTTTTTTATGGTAAATTTTTAAAATTATGTTTTCACGGGCATTTACGACTTTAATTTATTTTTCATAATAAACAAACAAAACCACCCCCTCTTCTCTTCGTTGGATATTATCTTTCGGAAAATTGTCCATATCGCGCTTCAACTTTAACCAAACTTTCACCACGTTCCCAAGCATCGTGCTCGGGTATTCATCACGTGATCATCGGGTTGACTACGTATTCACAAATATTACTCACGAAAGCAAATTTATAATTCGGTATCGTCTAATTGCTCATTTGTCGGCGTACTGCGTGTGCAAACGAATTCCAAAAGTTGACGCCGTCTCCATGACATCGTCTTTGAACCCCTTTGTAATGTTGAAAAATAGGAAAACTTCGTACCTGAATTTTTTCACGTGGTTTGAAAGATTGAGGGAAAAAATTAACCTTAACACGCAAAACATTTCTTTTTTCCATCTTACATTTATATTTCACCGAAATGTAATCAAACATTGAAACAAATTCTGACGTTTTATGAATAAATTCAAATTTAAGTAGAACTTACTTAAGCGGTCAATTTTTTGGAAATTTCAATTCACGTACCTGTAAAAATAAAAAAAAAACATTTTAATACTCAAATATATGAAATTGCCTTGACATAAGTTCATGGCACATCTTCTAGGCATCTTTTATAAACCACACACGCTCATGTTCGCCTTTGGTAATATTCCGAGATTCTCTATCTGCAAATGATCAAAGGGTTTAGGTTGTCAAAAATGAAAGATTTTTCAAACGTGATTGACAAGTTCGCTTGCCTGAGGCTAAGCATTCTTTTTCGCGCATAGAAAATCATTCAGTAACGTCATTACAAGTAGCTCTCGAATGAGCCGGATTTGTACGGAAAATTTGCAGCCTCGTTGAAAGAACTCATCGCATTAACAATTCAAATTCAACAGTCTCCGGGCCTCGAATCCACAACACAGACCACAGGACGTAAACGCGTTAACCATAAGTGCTAATATTGGTCATCGTTACGCGTGAGCTGTCGCCAAACGACGATGATACGATAATGGTTTATATTTGTAGAAAATTAAATTAATCGATGGTAAGATTAATTCGTACATAGTAAACCTCACGTGACAGCTAGACCTCCTTCGCATTTCAAACCCTCTCTATAGCGGCTGGAAAAATACCGCAATACGAATTACGTCATACGCTTGCGCCACGACGCCTCATTTATCACCGCGTACCTTACATCGCGTAATATTTATAAGCCGTCAACTTGTGGCCAACTATAGTCATCGTACTGACATCAACTCACCCTGTGCTTTGTTTCGAGTCGAAGGTAAAACTATGAATTAATGATCTTACAGTTTTACAACATTAAATCATTACATTAACCCTCTCACGTTTAGAAAAAAATTCCTGAAATCATCCCCCTTACGCTATAATTACAATACCGAGTTTGGAAATCGATTAACAACGAGTTCCATTAAGCGGAGCCTTTTTAATGGTCATTCGCGTACACAAGTAGCCATTAAGAGCAATTTTTTCCCGCCCTTTTCACAGATACCTGCGTCCTTGACTCGTTAGCCCGTCTGTGCTCTTCGGCGTGAACCGAACCGACGCAGGTGAGCTTTAAAAGCGATAAATTTCGCACGGTCGCGAAATTCGCGCGTTTAAGAGGTTAAAAGACTCGAATTTCCGTTGAATTATACGAAACCTTTGAAATGAGTCGTTTCCCGTTTTAACGTGTTAGAAATTTTTCTACCGCGATTAGTACCATAACGAAGCGAATAAATTTATTTCGAGTGTTTTGAGATTTATATCGTCGTCGTCGTCTGAACCATGTCTTGGAGCGAATCGAGTCCCTTGTTTCTGTGTGCTTTTGCGGTTCGTGTTTAAATCAGGATTTCACTTCGAAATGTCACAAAAAATTAGCCATTGTGGAGCACAAGAATAATATGGAGGAGGCATGACCCTTGAATGATATATTCACGTTTGAGAAAAAGATCAAGTTGAGCTGGTCACTAAATTGACCACTAAAATGAAATCATCCCCTTCTCCACTTCTATACCATTATTCTCCCATGAAGACTACGTAAAGATACAGAGAACGAGGTCGAAAACACAGAGCGTCAATTGGAAATTTCGATTTTCACATTTATTTTTTGATGCTTCATCCTCGATATTTCGATATTGCAATTCCAATCTTAATATTTCGTCGTTTCGATTTTGATACCTCAATTTTCACATTTCAATTTCAATATTTCGATTTACATATTACAAATTCTAACATCTCGATTTCGATAATTCGATGTTGCAATTTCGACCTTGATATTTCAATTTCTACATTTCAATTTCGATGTTTCGATTTTGATGTATCGATTTTCATATTCCAATTTCGATATTCTGATTTAAATATTTCGATATCTCGATTTTCTTATTTTAATTTACATGCTTCGATTTTGATATTTCGATTTCGATAATTTGATATTGCGATTTCGACCTTATTTTTCAATTCTCACATTTCAATTTCGATGCTTCGATTTTAATATATCGATTTTCATATTCCAATTTCGATATTCCGATTTAAATATTTCGATTTCGATATCTCGATCTTCCCATTTTAATTTATGTTTCGATTTTGATATGTCGATTTCGATAATTTGATATTGCAATTTCGACCTTATTTTTCGATTTTCACATTTCAATTTCGATGTTTCTATTTTGATATATCGATTTTCATATTCCAATTATGATATTCTGGTTTAAATATTTCGATTTCGATATCTCGATTTTCTCATTTTAATTTAGATGTTTCGATTTTGATATTTCGATTTCAATAATTCGATATTGCAATTTCGACCTAATTTTTCGATTTTCACATTTCAATTTCGATGTTTCTATTTTGATACATCGATTTTCATATTCAATTTCGATATTCTGATTTAAATATTTCGATTTCGATACCTCAATTTTCATATTCCAATTTC
>QBDW01027197.1:0-15024 GCA_003261595.1 Maconellicoccus hirsutus | reverse complement strand
GAGAGATTCTAATTCAATTTTTTATTTTTTAAAATAATTTTTGGTAACAATCAAAATCGTATGAAATTCACTATTAGGATTCACACATTTATATAAATTTCAATCACTTAATGTCAAAGTTTTTATTAATGAAAAGATCTGTAATTTGAATTCGATCATTAGAACTGATTGATTTATGATAATAATTATACCATTCATTATTTTTCTGAAATTTATATGGATCATAAACACATGGAATCTTAATATCAGATCCTTCTGTTTCCATTAATAATTACGAACTTCGTATCAACTGGCTATGTGTGCAACGGCCGGCCATGCATCGCGTTTACACACTAGCACTACCGCACGCTTACACACACAAGCCTACGAATTCGCCGAACGTTCTTATCTTTCTCGAATATGTTGCTTACTCGGCGCAACGTTGCCGATACTTCGTAACCACACGATTTTTACGTATACGTTTTATCTTACTTTTATTTTACATATTTTAACATGTATCGAATTTTTAATTTCATAAACATTCATTTTTACGCAAGTGGGACTTGATCTTAACTTTTTCATTATTAAATCGTTCCAAAATTACTAATCGGGGGTTTGGCTTTATTGAACAAAAAACCACAAAAACACTTTTTCTCATTCCTTTAACGTGCTCACACTGGGAATTGTATTAATTGTAACATTTATTGTATAATGTATTGAAACCAAAATTTGCCCAGGTGGGCAACCGACTTTATCTGCCCAAAAGCCGCGAAAACACTCTCTCCCTTTACGTGCTTACACTCGGGGTTTGTTTTTCTTTTTGATTTGTTGTAACGTTCTTGGAAGCCTTTGTTTGGCTTCGTGACCGATGGTCACTCGTTTTGGGTTACTTAGCCACTTTGGCTTTTAGATTTATTGACATTGATACGGGAATTATTACCGCTTATAGTATAATTTAAAGCGGAATTGTCTTAATCATGCATACTTGACCAATTACTTAAAATTAGCATCTAAATAACTGGCCATTTAGCCTTACCGGGTTTGTTGGGTGTAAGTTTGACATTTTCTCCGTTATGTTGTCGATCGGCTCTAGACGAATATCACACTACACTCTTTATCGAACGCGAAATCGAAATTGCACTTGTTTTTAAAATAATTTAATCGAATTAACAACACCAAAAAATACGAAAACGCATGTATTCACTCGTATTAGGAAAACGTTGTTTACTATCCGATTATCGGCTTGATATAAATAAATCAGCCGTTCATGCGCTCTCGTTGTGCGTTTAGCCGGTTGGCAGTGTTGCCTTTTTTTAATTGGCTAAAACGTTCAACTCTCGACCTGCCTAATATTTTTACCAAATGGGCAATATCTAACCGGTTCGGTAGATATTTTCTTTGCGGGTTTTTTGCATCCTGTTAAATTTTGAATTTTAATAATTTTATTTTTTAGGGGTATAATTTTAAACGGGGTTTTCGTTTATATTTATTAATTTTTAATACCTACGATTTTTAAGTAGGCTTAACTTTTGATGCAGCCTTGTGAGCTTTTAAACCCTAGGAGGCATAAACCAAATTTGCTCTCCTTCGGGCCCCACGTTGGGCGCCATATAAATAATATTATGATTCTAAAACCGGTATAGTTCTATCATAAACATTAATAATAGAATCACCTAATTTTTTAGTTTGAATACGACATAAATATCTACCTTTAGAATTTTCATTCTTTTTAATTTTTAAAAATTAAACAACTTCTATCTTTTTCTTTGAGGTAGAATTCAAATATTCAAAGTTATCAACATTTAATATATCAGTATCTTTGAGCCATTCTAATCTATACACGAATTCTTGTTCAGAAAGAGTGACATTACAAAATAATGTAATTTCATCATTATCAATTCTTTTTTGTACCCTCAAAAATAAATCAATCGCTTTGTGATCGGATCCAGTGATGGATTCGTCAGCTTGCTTGGATAAAGCAAAAAGGAAAAACAAAATATTTAACCATTGAAAATTTATTTTTATATTAATTGTTGATCCTTTAATCACTTCTGATTGTTTTGAACAATCAGTGACAATCAACGGATATTTGCTGAACAATTTTTAGGTCTAAAAATATAAATTAAATTATATTTCAAAATCGTTATAGTTCAGGAATTTCGTGTTGATGTTTAAAAATGTCAGCATGGCTACATCACTGGGTTTTAGACGATTCCTTCTCTGATTAACAATGTAGCTAGTGTGCGAAAACATTTGTTCACAAGGAACGGATGTAGCGGGGGTAGAAAAAATTTGGACGACCTCTTTATAAAAGGTACTTACGCCTTCTCTTGTTCGTTGGTTTCAAGCGTAGATATTTTTCCATATTTTATTTGAATTTTGAACAAATAAACATGAAACACAACATGAGTAATCTTATTCTTCGTTAAAATTAACGCCGAAATGTGGCCGAAATCCGAAAACGGCGAAAACCAATGAAAAAGCGCGAATATAAAAAGTTTTCAACTTTCATTCATTCGATAGTACTAAGAACTATCGATACTATCGATGGTTGCTATCAATAGTTCCCATCCCTAACGTACATCATCACGACGTGTCTCGAATGTTGAAGTGAACGTGTTGTTATATTTCTATACCTTTCAAATGACGATGTCTAAGAAGAATATTTACCTATGTTACTGACACCATGTAACCTCTGAGTAAAAATTGCTCAATAATTGATTTTGCGATCATAATTGAAAAAAATATACATCATTGTGAAATGCTAAATATAAATGTTTCTACGTAAGCAAAAGATTTCGAATAGATTGTTCTATTACATCTGAACTGTAATTTATAATGGAACATTTACGTTCGGAAAAGATTTATAATGTAATGTTCGATTGCAGCCAATTACGATTAAAATATCCATTTTTTCACATTTTGCCAACAAAGAAAGACCATATTGTCGACTGTTAACTTGGTTCAACTTATCCTGAAATGTTATTGTCCTTCAACATATCATTTATCGCCGCCATACTTACGACCCTCCCCCCACCAGATTTCCGATTTGGTTTTGGTACTTTGCTAACCTAGCTGGACCAGACATTGCCAACCCAGTATATACGCTTAGTCGAAATCGCGAAAAAAATTCACAAAATTCTGAAATTTGGCACACATGTAGTATGTACGAGTACGTACACGTACTTGCGGACGATTTTCAATTTTGACCCTCGGGACTGCTGGGTGAGGCGAGGGGGGTTGCAGGGAGGTGCAATTTTTGAAATTGAGAGTCGAAAAAATTCGTACGTGCGTGTCAAGGTATAGTGGGGGAGATGAATTTACTCTAAAAAATGTATACTCTACCTCATACACCAGCACACCAAATTTCATCTCAATATCTCCCATAGGACTAAATTTTGGTGTTTTGACGTTTTTTCAAAGGGGGTTGGTACCTTACTGAAGTGAGTGGGGGAGATGAATTTACTTCAAACAATGTATACTCTACCTCATACACCAGCACACCAAATTTTGTCTCAATATCTCCCATAGGACCAAAGTTTGATGCTTTGACGTTTTTTCAAAGGGAGGTGGTACCTTACTGAGGCGTGTGGGGGAGATGAATTTACTCCAAAAAATGTATACTTTACCTCATACACCAGCACACCAAATTTCATCTCAATATCTCCCATAGGACTAAATTTTGGTGTTTTGACGTTTTTTCAAAGGGGGTTGGTACCTTACTGAGGTGAGTGGGGGAGATGAATTTACTCTAAAAAATGTATACTCTACCTCATACACCAGCACACCAAATTTCATCTCAATATCTCCCATAGGACTAAATTTTGGTGTTTTGACGTTTTTTCAAAGGGGGTTGGTACCTTACTGAGGTGAGTGGGGGAGATGAATTTACTCTAAAAAATGTATACTCTACCTCATACACCAGCACACCAAATTTCATCTCAATATCTCCCATAGGACTAAATTTTGGTGTTTTGACGTTTTTTCAAAGGGGGTTGGTACCTTACTGAGGTGAGTGGGGGAGATGAATTTACTCTAAAAAATGTATACTCTACCTCATACACCAGCACACCAAATTTCATCTCAATATCTCCCATAGGTCCAAAGTTTGATGCTTTGACGTTTTTTTAAAGGGGGTTGGTACCTTTTTGAGATGAGTGGGGGAGATGAATTTACTTCAAAAAATTTATATGTCCTCTCATACACCAGCACACCAAATCTCATCTCAATACCTCCCATAGGTCCAAAGTTTGGTGTTTTTACACTTTTAAAGGGAGCTGGTACCTTCTTAATGAGTGGGGACTGGGGAGTCGTAAGTTTGATGCTTAAATTTTGAGTACGACCTTATACATGTTTTTACTATGCTACATGTGCCTAATTAACTGTAAAACTTTTCCTTTCATGCAAAATTAAAAAAATTAAAATTCTGTGTATTTTTGATTTTATATTTGGCCAACACTGCAATGTATCTGTGCTTTCTTATTAAAAATTTGAATTCAACTGACAAGATGGCGTCCATATGAAATATTCTATATTAAGCTATTGCATTTTCTTGTTGAAAATTGCTTGATGTTCAATACTAATTTATATAGTATAAATGTGAAAATTTACTGTTGTATTTGTATTAAAGCAAAGTATTTAATAATAAATCTCATTACTTACAGTGCTATCACAATTATTTGTAATTGAAATACGTTGGGTTCTTGAACCATCTGAATCTCCCAACACTGTTTGCCGATGTTTGTTGAGTATATAACGACGAAGGGGAATGTTGTCACTCATTTTAGCAATTACAAAAATACACACTTGATAATTAATAATGAAATATATCATAAAATCAAACCAACACATCAATGCACTAAAACAATACAACTGAATGATGGTTGAAATTATTGATAGGAGAGTTTGTAGTTTTCAGATATCCTTACAGTTGGTGGCCAATAATTTGTACAATTGTATTTCTTTCAACCTAGTTTGTTGTTTTCAAATAGGTTTGAATTGAACAGCTTTTATTTCCAGATGTATTTATGTTATTTGTTTGGCATGCAAGATAATTTTTTAATTTCTCCAAGGCTGCATGCGCTCTACTTCTCCTCCAAAGGCCCCAGCTCCCTCGGTTCTTGAATTTCTTTCTTATAACATTGCATTGATCATATGGTAGCAGAGCTCTTGAATTGATTTTTAATCTTTTGCATCATTTTTATTGATTTTCAACTAGGAATCGAATGGTACTATTTATTTTGGATACAGAGAGTTTGTTAACATGAAGTGCATTCAAAATTGAAGTTTGAAACATATTCAAAATATTTTTTGTTTGATTTCCTGGTATTTTTGTGAAGTATTTTATTTTTAGTTTTGTTTTCAAGTAAAACTTAGTGGTATGAGATATCTGTGAGATTTCAGTGATTTGATTTTCCTGTTGAAAGTCTAAAAAAGCTCAAAGCATGAAATTCTTACCCATAATGCCACATGTATCAAATTGATACGTTCTTCTTCGCTATCTTCAATGTCTAACATTCCAAAGAAGACGGCTAACGTCCATCGATTAGAAATCCGCGCAACAGTTTCTCTTAAGGCGGCAATTTTTATGTTTGCATAATCGACAATTCTTGAAGTTATTTCGTCCCAAAAAAGCATTATCCAACTTTCTAGCACACTAGTAGTGGCGCTACAGTCTCGTGTGGTATTTCCTTCTCGTCGCACGTTGTAAAAAGAAATTTGGCGCTGAAGCGGAACACGCATACCCCATCGAGTGCAATCGCGCCCGGAATAAAACATTCTTGGGCGTAAATCGTCACGGCTAATACCGATATTTTCATCAGATGTATCTGGAGTAGAAGTGTCTTCGTAATTTTCGTTTTCATCTTGGCTGTTTTCAGTGGCAGTATCGTGCCTCTGCACTTCTTCAGCGTCACTTAATTCGGAATTAGAACCTTCGTTGAAATCGGCCATTTTTCCTTTTTTGTTTCAACGTTCGAGCGCATAATGATCAGGATTAAATTGAACCAGAAGGTATCAGAGGTGAATTTTAAAATGCTTAGTAATCAATAAATGATTAGCAAGTTGAAAATCAAGTTACCTAATTCTAAAAATCAAGAAATAAAAATTGTTAGTAAAGAATCACCATATGCCAGAGATAAGATAATTATTGGTCAAAAAGACTGCGATGCGAGTGATGGTCAAAAAGACCGCATGCGAGTGATGAGTGAATTTTGGTCAAAAGGACCGTGATGCGAGTAATGGTCAAAAAGACCGCATGCGAGTGATGAGTGAATTTTGGTCAAAAAGACCGTGATGCGAGTAATGGTCAAAAAGACCGCATGCGAGTGATGAGCATTTAAAATAGTCAATGGTCAAAAAGACCCATGCGAGCGATGCCAGGTTAAGCGAACTTCTTAGTTTTGTTTTGTTGATTTTTGCAGAATATGTGAGAGATAATTGATCCAGTATCCGAATATCGTTCAGTTGCTCAGCATCATTTAGTTTTTCATTGGCAAAGCGTCGTATTTTCTCCTTCAATTCAGATTTATAATCTTCGTTCTGTTAAAATGAAAAAATTGAGAATATCACCCGTCGATGATCCATAATTCTCATGTCAAACTTATGCCATTCCAATCGGTGATACTTCGGGAGTTCATTCCTCGATTTTTTTTTAATTTGAAAATTTACAGTTATCCAATTTTTCGCGAGAAACAATGTGGTGCTTTCATACTGAAAAGAAATGTAACTACAATTTCAGAAACTTTTGAACGTTGGAGCTCAATAACTTTTGAACAAAGAGTCATGACAAAAAAGAACAAATTTTCTCTTGAAAATACATTCAACTGATGTACAACTCAATGCTTTGCTTAACATTATAAGTTTGAAAATATGCTGAAGTCGAAACGATCCGCTACTGATTTTTCCAAGAAAACTGGACCCTGAGACAAATAATGCGACTCTGAACAGGTGACGCATTTTATATGTGATTTTGGCGTGGACCGTAAATTGTTTTTTGCAGCGACGATGCAGCGACGAATGAACTCTTCTTCTGATTAGGCTTCGACAAAGGTTTTTGAATGTTATTTAGCCGTGAAAGTTTGGGAGGAGCTGACTCAAATGCGAATCATCGATTCGTTAGAAACGAAGCCATAGGCTCAAACGACGGATTTCTCCTACAGAGCAATATTCCGCATTTTTATGCTCCCCCCACCTCAAAAATAGAACAGGGTGGGGTACATTTCAGAACTTTTGAGCTTTGAAGCTCAGCAACTTTTCAACGAAGGGTCACAGCTGGAGAAGGACAGATTCATTGAATTTCTCGCGAAAAAATACATTCAATTGACATCTGTATAACTCGATGCTATTGCTCAGGTTTGAATTTTTTTTCAACTTTGAACTTTGAAGCTTTATAACTTCGAAAGTAAGCTTTGGTCGGGGAAATAAACTTCACCATCGTTTTTTTTTTCGCGAAAAATTGAATAAATGTAATTTTCTAATTCCCGAACTGCCGAAGTGTCACCTTGTCGCGAATACATCTCGAAATGACGTCATTACCTTCGATTTGAATTTATCCGATATCTCAACGAAAGCCACTGGTACTTGGTGAAACTCTGCGTCCGGAACGCCTACGACGGCGGCCTTCACCGGTTTCTGAAAAATACCCTAAATCCCCGGTGCAATACCATCCTATCAGTGAATCAAATTTTTGAATATCGTTACAAAATTCCGCCGGTAGATTTCGTAAAAATAATACCTCCTGGGTGCTTGGTATATTGTCAAAAAATGAATTACGGTCTTTGGGAATAACTGATTTAAGCTCTTCAAGATGCTTATATTTCGATGTTTCGATTGGTAATCTGTTCTTACGAGAGACGATCAAAAAGTTAGTTACACTTTGCGATGATTCAATGAAAAAAAAATCAGAAAAAGTAAAGTTTATATATTTTTAGAATCCTTGAACATTGCTCTATTTCTTTACATAATCGCCTAAATTATTGTCAGTAATAATTCTTTCAACGTACACTCTCATCAGACCCAGTTTTATTCAAATTTTCGATTTTTCTTTTTCGGCGTCGATGTTGTAATTTTTTCAGCAGCTTTATGCTTAGTTCTGTCGGTTTTATTGGTCGTTACTTGGGCTGACTTCAATGGCGTCGCCTTTGGTTCATCTAAATTCGAATCTACGCCTCCCTGAAAACATGCCCTAAAATTAAAGAGTAATTTAAAAAAAAATACTCGTTATCGGGTGGTAAAGGTGATGCTGGAGCCGGTTTTTTTAGTTATCTTTATTTTATGTCGCTCGACCTATTAGGTCATTTGCAATTACGATACAGAAGTGAATCAACAATGAGATAAAAAATTCACAAAATAACATGAAGACTTAGAACTACTTGTACATAACGAGAAATAAAAAAATAAAAAATAAAATGAAAAATAAATAAAAAACACAAATGAGAACTACTTGTACATCGTAAAAAAAATTGTCTTCCTTCCACCAAAACCACATATTATAAGGAAAGCGCTTTTTCTCCCGACATTACATCCGGTTCGGAGAATAAACGCTTCCTGTATGCGAGCCGCATCCTCGTTGATTTCCCAGGAGACCCATGTGTCGCCTGTCGAAGCAAATCAGCAGTTGCCCTTTCACCTACGGCATGTAGACTTGTCGGTGGTTCTACTGTTGTTAGTGGATAGACAGGGGGAACGGAACGTGCCCGTGTAATGTGCGTCCGTTTAAGGTATCTGGATAAACCAGAGGAAGCCCAGACGTGCCCGAGTAACCCGTGCGTCCGAGGGGAGAGGAATGACGGTCGTGCCCGAGGTACTCGTGCGCCGTCAGTGGAGAACTGCGATGAAAGCGAACGTGCCTGAGATTCCCGTGCGTCGCTTCTCAATCGCATAGGTAGTGAAAAGATTGATAAGCAATAGAGGTGACGATAGTAGTATTCGCGAACAAAAGAATGAGGTTATATGACAGTAAACATGTATCTATTTGGCTGTATTTATACTGTTTTTTAATGGAAAAGGAAGGAAAGGATTGGTTAGGAAGTGTCTTTTTCAAAACAACGTTAAAAGGAGAAAAGACATTTGGAGTATGATGGTTCTGGAAAAAATGAATTTGTGAAAGAAATAGGATTGATTGGTTAAAAGGAGTATTTTGCAGAACAACGTTAAGGAATAGGATTTTTGACAGAATTAACTATGATACAGTTCCCACATTACTCCCCTCCGTAGAACCGGAGGTTCATGGGGAACGGAAAACGGAAAATTAGGAATTATATAATTATTTACATCTTAAAATAAAAAGTAAAAAACAAAACAAAACGAAAGTGTATATGTGACAATTAAACTACGAGGAATTGGAAAAAACAATTATGTACAATGAATGAAATATTTAATGGGTGTTCTTCATCTTGAGCTTCCGATTCGCTCTCTTCTTCGCCTGTTGACCTTTCTTCTTAGGTAGCAGTACGGATTTTAGAAAGTTGGTTTGAGATAGGGTGGATGAAGAAGATTTTACGGATAGCTTCTTCAGACAATGTGGGAACTAATTGATGAGAACAGAGTATTCAAACTTGTCTGATGCGGAGATGCATCTTCTAATCCGTCAAGGAAGGCTTCAGCCATTTTTTCGTTAATTTCAGGAGTGCTTGTTAAAGAGGCCCCATAAATCCTTGTCAAATTGGGAGCCATAGACATTGATGAAATCTTAATTGAGGAAGAGGAATTCATATTAGTGATAATTTGAAAATTTGAAAAATCGGACGATGACTCTGTCAAACGCACGCTGATTCAGCATGAAAAGCACGCCCTTACTGTTTTGTATTATTCTCAACATTCCTTTCTTCCTGGTGTTTTGTTTACAAATGATTGTTTGCGGCATTCCTTGTTTGAGCGACATGTGCGCAATGAGGGCAAGTTAACGTTCCCTCTGCCCCTGCGTCTTTCTCCTTCAAATGTTTCCCTAATTCAGATGTCGTCTTGAAAACTTCACTACAAATCAAGCACCGAGGATCCCTGAAAAAAATTCACAGTGACTTTGAAAAAGATTCGAAAGCACGATTCGAAAATTCACATCAAACCAAATAATAAGGAATAGTTTACCCACACGATATTTTTCATATAACGAATTCACTTTGAAATGCGTGGGATACGTCCCATGTATCACGTATTGAATTTCAAAAGGATTTTAAAAACAATTTAAACATAATGAATACAACACAATGTCAATAGGATGAATGGAGCTTACCTTTGCGAATCCATATTGCAGTACCTATCAAACACGGTCTACTTCGTATAGCATTTGTTTTTTTTTCAAATAGTATAGGCCCATCACTGTCACGAAATGTGCGACATTATAACGAAAATGTTCAAATATCGGCAATTGATTACACCGCATTTTGCGAAGACAAAATAATCACTATTCGTTAAAAAAAATACTTCCACTTTTGCAACAGGAAGTGTGAAGTAGGTACCGTGGTTTGTGGTGAATAGGATCACTTTTTTATACAAAAACTATTATATAAGTTGAAGGATTTACCCCACCGCCAGAATTTTTTTTTTAAATGTAGATGGTGACAGCTACTTCCAATTTCATCCAAAAATTTTACCCTCAGCCCCCTCCCAACACCTTTTAGATTTTTTCAAAGTCGTGATCCTATTCATCTTGAATATGGGGTGAAAAGAATCACACTTTTTCTTCAATTATTTTACCGATCTTATCTACTGTGGGGTGAACAGGATCACATATAATAAAATAAAAAAAGATTAAGAAAAAAGGCAGACCCTGAGAAGAAAGATTTTATTTGTAAAAGTATAAAAAACGGCAAAAAATCTAATAATTACATTACTAGATGTGTGTTCTAACAAGTAACCAAATTTTATAAAAAAAAGAAACACATCAAAATTTCTACTCTAAGTAAGTCGAGTCGATGATGAAGGAATGCAGACCCCTCTTCTCGTTCATCAGCATCAATTTTCTTTCAATCTGCTTTGGTTTTATATCGCAGAAGTCGTCTACATCAGGAAAAACAAACAGCGTGTTTTTTTCCCCACTCTTTTCCTCATACATTTGACTTTGATGTTATTTTCTTCCTCATTATCGACTTGTGCAATGAATCGCCGTTCCCGCTTGCCTGTTTTGAGTTTTACGATGATAAAATCTTTTTTTTCTACTTGAAAAGGTGTAGGTGCAGTGCTACAGGTCCCCTCATCTGAAGATTCCGAACCACTGTCATTTTCAGAGGGTGACTCGTTACTTTCAGAGGCCCAGGATAGCTTATCTATTTCCTGTGGATCTGGATTATCCGCGTCTTGTCTCGACGATCTAAATAACCCTTGATGAACGGTGTTAACCGCTTGGACTACTAGCTTTTTGGTAGTAGTCACTGCACTGTTCTGAGATCTTCTCAATATGATGGCAGCAAAACACGGTCCCCAGATCTTTAGGTCAGATTCTTCCAAATCCTCTATTGTTTCGTGGAAGTCTTTTAAAGGAGCCGATTGAGTCTCCTATCTCCGCCTATGGGGTCGACCACGTTTTCTGCTTTTTGAAGCAGATACTAGCGCCACTGATGGTGTTTCTGGTTTTTCTCAAGAATTCTGCAACCATGCAGTGTCTTGCCAAGTAAAAACTTAGTAGTTGTAATTTGCTTTTCTCCATCGTGTTTTCAAGTTTATACAAAAAGTCTGGATCATTATTCAAATTTAAAACCGTCAGGGGCGGATGGGGACTTGAAATGTTACCAGGCAACAAGGTAGACCGGCGCCATGTGGGATTTTAATTTTTACCCTCACCCCAATCCTCTCTCCCTCCCTAAAAATCTTCAGATATTCAAGTAGATGTTTTTTTATTTATTTTTAATTTAAGAAAATTTATTTAAAATAACAAAAACAAACAAGTAGTTAGTCTACCTAATCGGTCAACTACTTGTACATAACGAGAGAAAAAAAACTGACAGAAATGAGAACTACTTGTACATAACGAGTAGAAACAAATTATACTATTTACGATTTAGCTGATTTAACCATTTTATTGATTGCTTAACAATATTATGGGCATTTTTGTGTGGTCATCCTGTACAAAAAGTCTTGACAATCCTATTTGAGTCATCATTATTCAAATTTTAATCCGTCTCGACTGCTTCCTGAGATTTTGTCAAATCATTGATTGTGGAACGACACGCTTTGAATAAATTTTCACACTTCATTGTTGGAAAAGAATCGTTCTAAAATGAATTAAAGGTAATCTTTATTTATAAATTCACCTCCATTATCACAACGAATAATTTGAATTCTATGCTCACAGGACGCATGAACGAAATTTACGTAATGTTTAAAATTATTTAACACGTGACTTTTGAATTGCATCAGGTACGACGTTTTGAATGACGTAAAATCATCAATAATAGTTAATAGATACTTTTCATTAGAACGTCCCTCGCGTTCCAAACAAATCACGTCAATATGGACCAATTGTAAAGGTCTAGAGCTTCGCTGCTCATTATTATGATTATAGGGAAAAACCGAATGTTTAGCCAATATGCAAGTTTCGCACTTTTTAACCACATTTCGATCTCCATTACGGAAATTACTTACTGATAATGAAACAGAAGTCGGAATCCGATCTTTTCAGGCATGCAATAAATGTGATCACAACATACTTCAGGCTGAGCATTCTTCATCTCTGGCCCTGGACGTTTCAGAGCACCCGATTCTCCTCAATCCCCCACATCAGAGATGCACAAGTCTATCTCAAACACATGGCCCTCTAATGGAGGCGTATGGCTTACCTCTTTTTCTTTTTCATGATACAGGATATCAATTCTTTTCAAAAAATCTTTTCTCATAAACACCCCGAAAAGCAATAGATTCAGTGAATGTTATATCACTCAGAATTCACAATCTTTTATGTTTCTGGCACCAAGACTTTCCCCCTTTAAAAAATAAATACCGAATTTAAAAAAAACAATACGAAATTGCTGAACATTCCTGAAATAACATAATTATTTTTACTTCAATTCCGATATTCCTTTGTGATGAATTAAATATGCAAACGTTATCATCAATGATGTTGAAAGAAAAACTTGATTTTGAGCTGTGCATTATTTGTATATTTTTGTATTTGTAATTTTTCTAACTCGCAATTTGTGATTTTTTCATCATTGTACATGATCGTTTTTCTTTTTATATTAAGAAATGTGAAAAATGTATGTGCGTACTTTCAATTGTAAGATTTACCAATAAAGTTTTGTGAAATAAATGCATTATATTTATTTTTCATCGAAATAATTCTTTCAAGGTCAATAAGTTCGCGTTATCTTAGCGAAAAATGGTCGCAACGGAATAGGGAGCAGGGGGTAGAATAATCAAACTTCAGCTTGCGTATAAGTCCGCAAGATATTATTTAACGTCACATGGTACTCGTCGTAACTATGGCGTGTCACCAATAACAATGATGTGTTATCGTTTCATATCACTTGACATGCTACCACGACATGACCGTATGTCACTCCTGACCATGACACGTCACAGTGACAGTGAATTGTCATCTATGACATGGTATTTTGGTGACATGAAAAATGCATATTTTTCGTTAACAAACTTGGATACAAGTATATGACGCATAACACGTTATGCGAGGAAAAATAATCACCTGACTTGTCATCACACATCACCACGCCTATTATTATGATATGTCATTATTCGTGTCACCATGACATGTCATCATAACATGACCATGATATATCACCATCACTGTCATCCGACTTATTACGAGTACTAAGACATGATCATATGTGAATTAATTAAAAAATTACTTTTGGTGCTGTATGCGATAATTTTAATTGAACTGAAATATTTTATCTTTACGATTCAACACAACTGAAATTATGATCATGTCATTCATGACCATGGCACATGACTATTCCAATGACGTTGATCATAATAAGTCATTACACACCATATAAGCATCAACAAATAACACGTCACCATAATAATGCCTTGTCATTGTTCAAGTATATTATCGATACTTGAATAGGTATTCAAATACAAGTATGGGGAATACTACTTGTATTACTCAAATACTACCTATTGGGGTTGACTACTTGGAATGTTGGACAACATAAGTTATCCTTGATTTGTTGTACAACCAGACATCGGGTTGACAGATAATAAACACATATCTGTCATGCAAGTCTGTTTGATTGAAGTGTTGGTGGGGAAAAAGAAACCCTTTACTGTTGACAAGGGTCACTTGCCATGTAGAAAGGGTTTCTTGAAAAACCCCGTAACTACCTACCTAGTAACCAGTAAGTAACTAACTAACTAATGTAAGCCTACCTAGTGTTAAATGTACTTGTTAGTGGTTAATGGTTAGTAAACATGCCATGCACCAAACAAAAACAAAACAAACTACACAAACACACAATACACGCAAGCTTTAAAATAATATCAAGGGCCGGGCAAATCCTTTCGCCTAAAAAACCTTATAACTATAACTTAAAATATATTATTTCATCCCCTTTCCTTATAATTCCCAATAAAACGACCACAACTTCGCGACTCCCTTCTTTTCCCATTCACAAATACCCACTAAAACGCGATTAAAACACCCCCAACTTCGCGACCGCCTTCCCAATACCTACGTGGCCACGTTTACCCCCCCCAAGAACTAAACACACTCGCTTTAAACTCGCACACTCTCCACAACCTCACTCTCACCACACACACACTCCTCAAAACACGCTCTCACACACACCTCAAACCTCACACACCCCAATACCCGTCCTGGACGCCACCACATGTGCTGCGCACGAACGACACTCGCCCCCAAAAACCCTTACCCTCACCCGAAACTTACCGCAGCCTTGCGGCCCTGCGCCGGAGCGTGCAACGGCACTGCAGAGTTTTTGAACGACGAGTGACGTTACGCCGCTGGCAGGGGTTTTGTCCCCCCAGCCCCTAGGCCCAACGCGCATAACGTCAAAGGCCACGCCGCCGTCCTCACCTCTCAGACGTCCAACCGGGTCCTTGTGACTCAGCGCTGAGCGTTCAACGGAACGG
>QBDW01027125.1:0-21647 GCA_003261595.1 Maconellicoccus hirsutus | reverse complement strand
CCTGATAAGTCTGATAACGGAATGCAAAAATTAGCTCACGGATCTGATAAGTCTATCAACGAAATGCAAAGATCAGCTCACGGATCTGATAAGTCTGATAACGAAATGCAAAGATCAGCTCACGGATCTGATAAGTCTGATAATGAAATGCAAAGATCAGCTCATGGATCTGATAAGTCTGATAATGAAATGCAAAAATCAGCTCACGGATCTGATAAGTCTGATGACGAAATGCAAAGATCAGCTCACGGATCTGATAAGTCTGATAATGAAATGCAAAGATCAGCTCACGGATCTGATAAATCTGATCATGAAGCGCAAAAATCAGATCACGAATCTGAAAAATCTGATCACCAAGCGAAGAAATCAGATGAACATGAATCTAAGGATTCAAATTTACCTAAGCCAGATGATTCTAAATCAGAAAACGAATCATCAAAACCTACCACAAGCTTATAAATTTTATTTATTTTATACTTGGTTCAATTTTAATACTGTGTATTATTTGTTATCGCTTTTTAATTTTTTTATTGTCGTGTTATCTGTATATTTGAGTCTTTTTTGAAGTTTATGAATTATAGGAAAGAGAAAAAAAGAATGTATATCATTTGTAAAATGATGTCATGACTGGCCTCGTTTAAGGGTTGTAGACCTCCCGAATCGTACGTCCATCACGTTTGTTATTAGCCGAAATATTGATTTTTTTTGCTAAAAAGGGAACTACTTTCATGCGAGAATTCGATTGTAGCGTTTCTGAGAAAAATTCCCCATACCTTATTATATTCCATGTTGCGCTTATCGTTTCCGGAAGCCAGAGGTTTCGATTCGAGATGCATTCAACGATGACATAGGTGTTGGCTCGGCGACATCTTTAACGCCCCTTTCTTCCCATTATTATCGTTTAATATTCTAATATCGTTACGTCATCTTGGCCATGAATTTAATGACGATTTTCCTGAAAAAATTTTCGCATCCTTTTTAATTTTGGTTTTAGGAGCGATACGTGGCATAAATTAATAATACGTGATTTTCGTGCTCCGACGGAGTTTACGGTCGAGTGTACGATCCAATAATTTGTTAATTTATTTGGTATTGTTTAAATGAAAGCTGTGTAGATGTAGGTGTGCGGATGGTTGTACGATGATGACGACTCAAACCTTATAAAAGCATCGTCGTGGTTACGTGAGCTATTGAGGAGTTTTTTTAGACGAATTTTCCACTTGTAAAGGAGGAAGAAAGTAGCTATTGTGCCTGGAAGCATATTCCTTATCGTATCCATCCCACTACTTTTTCATGTTTCCTCAAAATCATACCATCCGAATTCGGTGAAACGTCATATATTTCGTGTCGTTTTGATAAAGGTAAAAATTATTCAAATTCGAAAAAATTTTGCCCAAAATTCGAGAAAAGTAATTTTGTGAGTTGTCCCTCTGAAAGGTCGGTACGTCGAAAAGAGAATTTTTTAGTTTATATAATGACAATTTTTACCGTTAATAATAGGGATATCGATTGAAATCGATTAATCGATTAATTTTCTTGAAAAATCGAATGGAGCAGACTAATCGATTAATCGATCGAGTCGATTAAAATCAATTTTGAGTCGATAATCGAATCGATCGTTCAACTCGATCAATTCAAATCGATTCATTTCATGCACAATTGATTTCAGCTGACAAATCGATTAATCGATCGAGTCGATTTAGATCGATTTTAAGTCGATTATCGAATCGATCATTCAACTCGATTAATCGAAACATTTTATACACAATCGATTTGAGCAGACAATTCGATTAATCGATCGAGTCGATTCAAATCGATTGTTCCGCTTGATCAATTAGAATCTATTAATCGATTCATTTTATAAACAATCCACTTGAACAGATAAATCGATTAATTGATCGAATTTTCTCGAATTGACTAATCGATTTTTTTTCAAAATTAACAGCCCTAAGTTGATAATGTATCTGAATTTCAGTTTTCTAAATCGTAATCAGTTTGTTGTAAAGGCAAATAAATGCGTTTCAGCCCTCCTGAAAACGCGTTTTTTGAGGTACGAGCCCCCTTCATTGACCTGTTGGTTGAAATTTACATGTCAGGCTCTCTAATTTAGCTGAAAGACTGAAATTTTGGCAGTATATTTTAATGTTCATTCTCTAATGTGCCTTTTGTAGGTTTTGAGTTCACCCCATCCCCCAACTTCATTCTTAGGAGGGTTTTTGGTGATAATGCTTTACTGTTGCTGTTTTTTTTTTTCAAGGGATACTCATGTGTTTGGAATTTTTCTCACTTTTGGAGGTTTTTTAGATTTTATGGCACAAGTACCCCTACCCTTTCCTTCTTAACTGAACCAAGAGGCTGGAATTTTTACGTAGCGGGGTTGGGATATAAGGTTCATACCGTAGATGTGCTTTTCATATGATTCAATTTCTCATCTCTTTCTCGCCTTTTTTTGGGCGAATTTAAGTGGAGTTTTTGATCAGTTCTGGGTGCATGTTCTTTGTTTGAGCCTTCAGCTGAGTAGTTGAAATTGTCACTAGAGATGGTATTGGTACAGTGGTACTGGGATGGTGACGTTTTACCCTCATTGCCTATTTGGCGTGCGGCTATTGATTTTTCGGTTTTATTATTTTTAGAAAAGTACCTAATGGAAAATTCGGCTATTGATGAGGTATCACCGCGATGCCTATTTAATTCATTTTTACCCTTCGAATAAAAGGTGGGTTTTTTTTCGATGCATGACTCGAACGAGTAACACGCAAAACGTACCCTATTTATCTTAACGCACCCTTAATTTACGTACATAGGTTCGGTTACCAAGGCGTTATTCGTCGTTTCGAACAGGTTTCCGATTTTTCTCATTCATATCCAAATATAGCACCTTGGAAGCAAGTATAAAATCGATATAAAAAGAACACGAATGTGGGTTGCATGACATGTACATACGATCATGTGCACGTTAACGTTGCAGTGAGGCGGCTTAAAAATCTTGTGGGATGCTAGTTGAAAGTAGTTTAAGCCGTAAATGGACATGATAAAAGAGGACAATTTAATTTTATCTTCCTATATGATGTGTTGAGCGTTAAGAAACACTCGTTTAACCTTTTTAAGTAAAGAGGAGGTTTCTATAATTATTCACGCTATTACCGCAGCTTGAAAAATTACGGAAAAAGTATCAATTAAAGGTTTATTAAGCGTAGCGAAAAAAAAACGGGGGTTGAACGGACTTACGTGTTGGGATTAGAAAGAAAAAAAATTCTTGAATCTTGAAACCGTAATTGCTTATGTGGAGCGTACGAGATAGCTCTTGCGTGCAAATCAGAACGTGTATGCGATCAGGTACTCCATTTGGAATTTGATATATGATTAATTTTTCATACATAAAAATAGCCGAGTTGCATGTTTCATATAAGGATTGTAATATTGATAGAATGAAATTTACGTTCATGTTTATCATGTCGGTAATAATCCGATCGGTAATTCTATTTCATGTCGTATATTGCATCGTGAATGGTGTAAAGCTTTCTAAATTATCGCTAGAAAGTTGCTAATTATTCGCAAAAATACGTTCTTCGATGATAAGCCTTGACTCCTGGAAAATCTCGCAATTGAGGTATTGATCTAATCGAAAGTTTGTAACGGTTTTCCTTCGATTATGCGTTTACTCTCAGTGATTTTCATTTTAATTACGACTGTTCAAGGTTATCACTGTGATTTTACGACGAGAAAAAAACGTTATATTCGAACAGATGTTTACGTTGTAGCTGTACTTACTCAGCCACGATATCGTGTTTCGCCCAAATAAATAACGTTGTGCGTGAAAATATCCAAAAAAGAAGTCACGTTGATATTTTGGAAGTTTCGTTTAGAATATTTCAAATTTCTAACCTTTTTTTTTCGGCTAATTAAATAAAGTAGAGCGGTAGCGGTGCAGAAAAACGTTATGAATTTTAAACGACAATTACGTCATCGCTCGTATACACCGATCGACCAATGAGAATGCACTTCGGTGGTTCGTTTTGTTGATTCATTCGGCTAGACATACGGCGGACGCCGAGGTGTAACGATTATTGGGCGGATACGTTGTCTTTACATGGGTACAAAATATTCGAAAGGTCATAGGGAATGTGTTAAAGATGGAAGATATCGTTCAAAAAACTAGTTTGGCGTGTTTAAACTGTTCGACGTGTGTAGTGGAAACGCCGACGATGAATGTACTATATTTACCTTTTTAGTACTGTTAAAATCCTACCTGAACTCGGATAATTATAATTGCTTTCTTACTTTTTAATTTGTCCAGTGTACGTAACGACGTACGTTTGTGGCTAATTACTACAATGGAGAACAATTTTACCACCCATGAACTTCGTTCATCAAAGTGTTTCATGGTTCGCTTCGATGGAGATGTAATAAAATTCACGATGAGTTTTTCTACGTTAAACAAATTACCTTGTCATGAAAGTATATGCAGAAATGGTGGATTATATTTAAATCTTACTCGTGCTTTTACCAAACCTGACAGAGAATTGATTTATGGTTGTGATAGTCTCGAAGTTTACTGTCTTATCGTTGTTTCAAGTTCAAGTAGATATTTTTATGATGTTACTCATTTCCGAAAAACGTAATTTTCAAGTACATAATCCACGTTGCAGTATGCAGTAGATAGAGCTACTGGTTTGAGTGCAGCTAGTAAAGCTATCTTGAAAGTAGGTAGAGCTGCTAGTTTGATTGTAGCTACTAGCTAGTAGAGCTACTAGCTTGATTGTAGCTAGTAGAGCTACTAGCTTGATTGTAGCTAGTAGAGTTACTAGCTTAATTGTAGCTAGTACAGCTACTAGCTTGACTGTAGTTAGTACATCTACTAGCTCACTGTAGCTGGAGCTACTAGCTAGTGAACCTACAAGCTTGCATGTTGTTAGTAGAACTATTAGCAAATGCTATTAACTACCTACCAGCATCAAGTAGGTAGCTAACTAGCTAGTTGCTGTTAGCGAGGTACTTAGCTATCGAGTGACGAACTAACGATAATGTTATTCATATTTTCTTTACGAGGTTGAAATTTCTCTTCAAATAAATATTTTAATACCATCAGCAATTCATCAAAACTAAAAATTTTGTATTTTGATTGATGAGAAACACGAATCGCGTGCTTTACTATAGTTACCGAATCAGGTTAAGGTTCGTGAATTTTTGTTCATTACATCGGAAGGTAATTAAACTTTTCTCAGAAGGAAGTTTTAAATCGATATCAAATATTTTCTTAACAACTTCAAGTTTAAGTAAACACTGAATATTGGTGTGGAAGTTCAATGCAACGAATAGGTAATCGTTCTTGAGAAATTAATTTTTTTAAACTTTTCAATTGTGTATATTCAAAATAGGTCACTCTTTTGTGTACTGTTTATTGAATTACGTTACTTTCTACTTTCAAAGAAAGAGAAAAAAGAAATAAAGGAGTTATGGTTATTTTTGAATTATTTCGTTTTCGTTTACTGTGTACTTATTATGTTGAAGTTCGAGTTTGTATTGAAATTGTATAATGAACGAATAATTGAAGGTTATGGAAGTTGTGAAATTGAAATTCAACAGTTATTGTAATCATTTTGCCATATTTTAGAAAATAGATTATCGTTGACAATGAGTATATCGATGTAATTTTTCCTTCGGCAATTAGTTTTTATCCAAACCCGAATAAAGTGTACGGTACATGTACAATGTATACATCGAACATGACGAGAATAATGAACCAAGAGCTACAGTATATAACGAATGAGCCGATATTCACAAAAAATAAAAATCTCGAAACCTCGTAATAATTCAAAAAGATGAATTTAATGTTATTTATAAATTCACACATGTCATTTTTCATTTAAAAAAACGAACATCTGCAGCTGTCTAGCGATAAACGCCATATTTTAAGTACCCCTTCGCCTAGAACACCAAACAACGCGATCCGAATCCGCGAACGAGTTCCGATTTACGAAAAGAACCGAACTACTGATTCGTTCAGTACTCGTACACTTGGGCGAACTGCGGTAAGTGGGTTGCGAGGTTTATTCAACTGCTCGATTGGTTTTCCTTTCTCTAGAACTGTTTTCAATTTAACGTTCATTTAGGTTTGAAAACTTACGGAGTTCGGTGCACGTTAAAGTTTACTGTTTCGTTTAATTTCTTGTGTTTAATTTAATATTTTTATTATTCAATATGAGGGAAATTGTCCACATCCAAGCCGGTCAGTGCGGTAACCAAATCGGAGCTAAAGTAAGTCCTATATGTAATTGTACTTCGCAATCGCTAATCCTTTGTTCGTATTATAAAAGGCGCCAATACATTGTATCCGGCAGCTGATCCGGTGTGATTTCTAACCGCTTTTTTTTTCTTTCATGTCGAAATTTTTTACATTAATCGAGTATCCGACGTGTACCGCTTTTTCACCAATGCCGCCGAATCGATTGTACAACCTGTGTGGAATTTAACATTTCTATGGTTTCCGGCCGATAGTAATTTCTAAATTCGACTCTTTGAACGATTTATAACGTCGATACGTTTATTCGCGCTATGCACGATGCATCGTCGCCGAATTCTTACCATATGACGTCACCTCATTGTTGGAAATTTAATTTCTCGGAAGAGTACTTGAAATATAGCTTCGTGAATCACGTTTGTAGTCCTATCGAGAAGTCGAGTGTGAAATAAGCGCTTGTTATGCATTATTAAACATAGTTTTGGTTCTTCAAGGCGAAAATTGTAGAGGTTAGTGCACCGGCGTACCGAGGGATTTATTTTTATCGTATTATTTTTGTACATAAATTACGGCTGGAAGGATTACGACGGAAATGCACGTATCGGCGATGAAAAGGAAGTAGGCGTGCCGGTTTACTTCGGATTCGTTGCAGGAAAGGTGAAGAAACGGTACACGTTCGTAAAGCGTCAACATCTTACCAAATATGGTAGTGCACAGTATTGGCGTCGAGAAATCGACCCAACATTACACCCACTTAATGAAATTATCCATCCGTTTCGACGTCTTAATTCGGCCTTCGTGTAATTAGTATCAATTGAGACAATGTAAATTTAACCTTAATTTTTTCGCAGTTTTGGGAAATCATCTCCGATGAACATGGTATCGACGCTACTGGTACTTACCACGGTGATTCCGATTTACAATTAGAAAGAATTAATGTCTATTACAATGAAGCCTCCGGTGAGTAATCGAATTTGGCGCGATTTTATTTATTAAAATTATCCCAACGGAAGTTCTCGGCGATTTCGACGAATCGCGATAAGCCTAAAGTCATGTGATAGATAACGAGTTCTAATTAAGAATTTAGTCGAATTTTATCTGCAACTTTGGTTATTTTTATTCGTCGTTTGTGCTCCGATGATGGTTCCAATTGATCTTTGAACTTGGAATTGTTATTCGGAATTAGGCGTATGCGAGAGTTTCAAGGTTTTAGCGAAATAAGTCAAATAGGAATTTGTTTTTGGAGTGATTTTTCTTTATTTCTGTCTTTCGTGCCCTGGAAAAAAAATTTGAAAATTCCAAGGAAAAAAATTGAAGAAAGAAAGAAGCCAGCTTATGGAAATGTATTTAAAAATAAATAGTCGCTGAAGAAACTATGCAGATTTGTTCATTAAATTAATTTTATTTTTCAGTAATTTTGAGAATTTTATAGGTTTTTGTGAGCAATACCGTTTAAATAAAATATAAAAAAATATACGAAATTGTTTATTATTCACTCATTTTTAATTTTTGTATTTTTTTTTGTTTCATTTTTTATCCGTAAAATTGAGAAATTTTCATTTTTTCCTTAATTGAAATTAAAAAAAAAATTCACATATTTTTGAGTTTTTTTCCTGTAATTTTATCAAGTTTTAATTTTTTTTTTCTGAGTTTCATAGATTTACGTGAGTAGTTTTTTTTTTTAAAAATAATGAAGAATTGTAATGATTTACAAAAAGTTCTTGAAATTATTTATCATTGATTAATTTTTTTGTCATTTATGATGATGTAAAATAATTATATTATTCGGTTTTTTATCTTATATTTTCATTTTACTTTTATTTTTTTTAGTAATTTTACCAATTTTTTATTTTGTTTGACTAGATTTCTTTTCTCTTTTTTTTACATCAAGTTCTGATTGTTGAAAAAAACAGTGGTTTCTTTCCCCTCTTATTCAATAATTTATAAATTTTCCATTTTGTGTTATTATGGAATTGGGAAATTGAAAATGGCGAACACATTGGGATTGATTTAACCAATAAGCATTCGTCAACAATAAAATTTCCCCCCTCTCCTCCCCTTCACTTCTCGTTTTTCTCAAAGTAGTTTTGTAATAGAAGTGTCATTCAAGGTGAAAATTTTTTAATTAAAAAGTGTTGAAGTTGGATTTTCATCTCTTTTAGTTCCCTTTGCTTTTTTTTTATTTTCCTATCAAAACTTCTCAGTATTGACGAAAAAAATGCGATTTTCCAGGAGGCAAATACGTACCGCGTGCCATTTTGGTGGATTTGGAACCAGGTACCATGGATTCCGTACGTGCTGGACCATTCGGTCAAATCTTCCGACCGGATAATTTCGTCTTCGGTCAATCCGGAGCGGGAAACAACTGGGCTAAGGGACATTATACCGAAGGCGCCGAATTAGTCGATTCCGTCTTGGACGTTGTGCGAAAAGAAGCTGAAAGTTGCGATTGCTTACAAGGTTTCCAATTGACGCACTCATTAGGAGGTGGTACCGGTTCCGGTATGGGTACTTTACTTATTTCGAAAATTCGCGAAGAATATCCAGACAGAATCATGAATACTTACTCCGTCGTACCATCGCCAAAAGTAAATTTAACTCGATGACCTATCGATTTTTTATCAAGTTAATAGGTTTAGGTATACTAAATGAAAATTTTTTCCCAGGTATCAGACACCGTAGTCGAACCTTACAACGCCACATTATCCGTTCATCAGTTGGTAGAAAACACAGATGAAACTTACTGTATCGATAACGAAGCTTTGTACGATATTTGCTTCAGAACGTTGAAATTGACGACGCCTACATACGGTGACTTGAACCATTTAGTATCTTTGACAATGTCCGGCGTAACCACGTGTTTACGTTTTCCCGGTCAATTGAACGCCGATCTCCGTAAATTAGCCGTGAACATGGTCCCATTCCCGCGTCTTCACTTCTTCATGCCTGGTTTCGCGCCACTCACATCCAGAGGTAGTCAACAATACAGAGCTTTAACCGTACCAGAACTTACGCAACAAATGTTCGACGCTAAAAACATGATGGCCGCTTGCGACCCGAGACACGGAAGATATCTAACGGTCGCCGCTGTATTCAGAGGACGCATGTCGATGAAGGAAGTCGACGAACAAATGTTGAACATCCAAAATAAGAATTCCAGCTATTTCGTCGAATGGATCCCGAACAACGTTAAGACTGCAGTTTGTGATATTCCACCAAGAGGTTTGAAAATGTCGGCCACCTTTATCGGTAACTCGACCGCTATCCAAGAATTATTCAAGAGAATCTCCGAACAATTTACCGCTATGTTCCGTCGTAAAGCTTTCTTACATTGGTATACCGGTGAAGGTATGGATGAAATGGAATTCACCGAAGCAGAATCTAACATGAATGATTTAGTATCCGAATACCAACAATATCAAGAAGCCACCGCCGACGAAGATGCCGAATTCGAAGATGAACAAGAACAAGAAGTCGATGAAAATTAAATTTCCTATAGCGCTTTTTTTCCCTTTGGAAAAATGTCTCCGTTGATTCCTTTCCCTTCTTTTTTTTTTAATGCTTATGTCGTAATTTTATACCATATTTATTAAACCGGTTAAAATAAGGTTCTCTATTTCACTTTATTAATTTGCATTTAATCTTTCTCCCAGTGGTTTTCCTCCTTTCAGTTGTCCCGATAGCATTAATACGTTCTTGTATTCTTTCCTTTGTGTTTTTTATATTTTTATTTCGCAAATATACAGATTTACATTTTTGTTTATATTTATTCAGCTTAATTTTGACGGTGATCGGAATCGAGAAGTAACGTCGTAGCGTTGCCTACGTGTTCGAAAGGTATTGGCACCCCTTTTCCTAGTCGGAAAGGTGGCATGCGAGGGATTTCCTGAGCAAAATATTCATATCTCAAATTGTCGCTGAAATTCTCACAATGACTGAGTTTGAAAGTAGAGTGACGAAAAATCAATTTGTTAAGACGGAACAACTGGTATAGTGGATTACATAACCAATTTTTGCAGGAAAGAACACTAAAATCCCTGTAAGTAACTGCTCGGGATAATTAAATTTGTGAAGTATTGCTCTGTAGGACAAGCAAGTGTACGTTTTAGGTAGAATATCATATCAAAACATTGTCCCATTTGATCAACAACTGAAGTTATGGAATCTTAAAAACCTCAAAATAAGGTCCTGTAACTTCGATTTTTCATAAAATTGCTCAATTATAGTAGCTAATTAATATCACGAATATTTTGAGGTCTTTTTGGGGCTTCCATTTTTTTTAGACATCACATTATTTGTATGATATCAAAAAAATGAAAGCCCCGACAAGTTTTTACGAAGTCCTAAGCCCCGGCCCTGAGACCTGATTACCTCAAACCTGGCCCCAAAACCAGAGTCTCAAAGGAAAAATTGTTCTGGGTCCAACCCCTAAATTAATCAAGTTTTCAGTTATTTAATATTTTTGGTGATTAGTTTGATTAGTTTTTCTTTTTGCTGTAATTATGTATTGTTTTTAAATTATTGGAGACCAAAAAAGTAAGTACAAATTTATTCTGAGTTATGAATTATCGAGCACTATCTTTTGAAACTTCTGTCGTCTGTCCATTTCATTCAACATCAACCAACTCTTCAAATTGTATTTCGGGTATAACGTCGCCATATTGGTGAAAAGTTTCATAATCAGTTTGTAAACAAAGAAATCCAACATGGCGGCTCGATCACACCTATCCTATATACTATTTTTAAAGACCTGTTTTCTCTTATCTTCGCTTCAATTTTTTTCCTTATAAGAAAGATTACAAATTACTAATTTCAGATTTGCAATTTTCGAATTTCATTTTTTGAAGCAGTTCTATTATAGCTCAATTGAGCCAATATAAAAGCTCGTTTTCTTTAATATTGATGTAATACGATGAAGCAGTTTTGAAATTTGAAGAAATCTCAAAATTTTTCCACTGTAGTCCAAGTTTGATCGAAATGGAGAACATAGAAGTAAAATCTGATGTTTCTAAGACGTCTAAATTATACGACAGTTTAAATTTGTGAGTATACGATAATCTTGGTAATTTCAGTACTTGTATATTTGACTTGTTTAATTTCTCCATTAGATATACTACCGCCGAAAGTTACTACTTACAGCCAATAGAAAATGAATCAGTTTTACTCAATATCGATAGAGTTACCCAAGAGATGTCTTTACAAAGTAAGTAAAAGTCGATGTAATACCGTTATAATTATTCTGGCACTATAATTTTTCATTTTCATTTCGTTTTGTAGCGAACAATGGCCAGATTCCCCCTACAGCCAAGATGCAAACTATATTCGGTATTCTGGGTCGAATACAACTAGTCGCTGGTTATTACTTGATTATTATTACAAATCGAAAACATATTGGTCAGATATCTGGTCATGATATTTGGAGAATTGAAGACGTGAATTTGATTCCGTTTTCCAAGACTTTATTGCATTTGAATCGAAAACAGGTACAGAGTCTATGATTAATTTTCCATGTTCAGTATATTGAAAACATTCGATTGTGTAGGATGACGTGAATGAAATATATCTTGGAATGTTGAAAAGTATCCTGAGCACGTCACATTTTTATTTTTCGTATACGTACGATATTACTCATACGTTACAACGATTGCGAGCTACATCACCGGACTTCTTATCCGTAAGTAATTAGTTGACGGAGATATTTCGTGGATTTAATGCTTTATTGGATTTAATTTGCAGATTCCTTTGTTCAAAAGAGCAGACCCTAGATTTTTATGGAACGGGTATCTTTTGGATCAATTTTGTATTTTTCCAGATTTACATAAATTTTGCGTGCCAATCATTCATGGATGTATCCTTAATTCCTTGTACCATTTTATTGGCTTTAAAAATATGCTGAATGTTATTTATACGCTCCTTAATTCGATGCAAAGTCGTATCGATAAATACGTGCACATTTGAGTACCAACGTACCACCGAAACGAGAACATTTCAGTGGACCGTGGTTGCTAGACGAAGTTGTCGTCGTGCTGGAACTAGATTGTACCGCAGAGGTATCGATAGTTCTGGTAATGTCGCAAATTTCGTCGAAACTGAACAAATAGTGGAGTATGATGGAGCTCAAAGTTCTTTCGTTCAGGTATTTGCGAATTAAATGCAACGTTGCGTAATCAAAATAACAATTAATGATAGTGAACGTTTATTACATCAGATTCGAGGTTCCATTCCGTTATTTTGGCATCAATATCCGAATCTAAAATTAAAACCTAAACCTACCATTGTTCCGTTTGAAAATCATTTGGAAGCGTGTTCAAAACACGTAAAAGAAATTACTGAAGAATACGGTGATGTTGTTATGATCAATTTGGTATGAGTTTTATATTATCGAGATGATACTAATTAATTATTTTAGTACATCGTATTACGTTATTTGATCAGATCGATCAGAAAGGTCGAGAAGGTGAATTACAAGTCAAGTTTAAAAACGCCATAGTAGAACTTGACGATAAAAGAGTAAGGTAATAATTTCAAATTTATTGAAAATTTCATTAACGATGAAGGTCATCGAGTATTTCCAAGAAAAGGAATAAAGAGTATCGATTAATTGGAATTTCTCGTAAATCACAGATACGAATATTACGACTTCCATCACGAATGCAAAAACATGCAATGGCACAAACTGAGCACGTTAATCGATAAATTATCCAAGGAACAAGATCAATTCAACTATTTCCTTATGGATAAAGACAAAAGAACCATCTCGCTGCAAGAAGGCGTCTTCCGAACGAATTGTATCGATTGTTTAGATCGTACCAACGTCGTTCAAAGTCTCGTCGCCTGGAGGAGTTTAACAACAATACTTCAAGTACGTTGTATTCATCGTCATTACTCGTCGTGTAATAACACGCTCGATTTTTTCAGCAATTTGAATTATTAAGCGAGAATAAACCGATAAAATACGAAACGCAGTTTTATCGTCAGTTTCAAAACGTTTGGGCGGATCATGCAGATTATATTTCTATGCAATACTCCGGTACCGGAGCGTTGAAAACTGATTATACCAGAACAGGCCGAAGAACGCATTTGGGTGCGTTGAAAGACGGCGTTAATTCGTTACTTCGGTATTATAAAAATAATCTAAAAGATGGCTCTAGGCAGGTAATTATCGATAGTTCGTTCAACTTTTCTGCTTGGAGCGGAAAATCGAAATGAATTGGTTTTATTTGTCGTAGGATTCCATCGATTTATTATTAGGTAATTATAAAATCAAAGAAGGCGAAGGTGTTACCGTACAGAGTCCTTTGGATAGTAAACCATCGTGGAAAGAGATTACGGCAAGTTCTATATTTTATATTTTTATGTATAAATTAATTTTATGCTATTTTATTTTATTTTATTTTATTTTACAGTTCAAACTCATCTTTTTGATCGCCGTCGGCATGTTTTTTGCAAATACCATATTTCCTTCAGGTTTGTAATCACGGAATTCATTTCGTATGATATTTTAATTAATTTTTTTATTCATTTTCGTAGAATACTCGACGAGTACTTTGTTATCGATCTTATTTTGGGGTATCATGGTGTTCACGACGTTCTGCGCTATTATTTATTACGGCACCGAGTTCGTAGATTACCCGAAGCTATGTCCGTTGGATTTGAAAAGGATACATTTATACGAGAAATGTCTAATTTAATTTCTCTCTTTTCCCTATTTTTCGCTGGTGTTAGGTGACATAACTAGTGATTTTTCTTAGCAGAATGGTGTTCTGTGTAATCGCGCTAATGTATAATTGTACAATTACGGTTAATGATAGTTTTTAATTATACGCATTCCTATATGGAAATTCGATGTTATCGAATGCCTTAATGCTTGTTATTTGTATTTCGGCTTGTGCCGGATATTAACAGAAATGTGATTTTTTTTCTAAGAAATAAGCACATGATGTAATCGACGACGTTATATTGTCGTTCGAGATGGCGAAAATGTTGTAAAGAATGATTTATTTGTTGTTTTACATTTTATTACTTCGCGTAAAAAGTTTCTGTTTGGTGTGATTGTTGGAGATTGAATTCGTTGTTGAAAGAGAGTGTTATTGCTATATACCAGATCATTTGTTCCATATTGAAAAGAATGTCAAGTTTCAACGTGATTAGATTTGCTAACGCTGATAAGACAATTTCAAGCATTTTATGTCATGAAAACGAATAGCTACGGTCAAGTTTCATTTTGATGTTCATACGTAGTGTTGGTAGTTGGTACATCACCTTGTTATAGTTTTCTTGTCGTTTTATATTTTCGCGTTATTTGGATATTTTTTGAAAATGAGTTTATATAGTAACGTAATTAAACCTCGAGAAGTGGATAAAATAATGGACAAAAAAATAGTATGCGGTAAAGCTCGATATTTGGTGAAATGGAAACATCGAGGTGAAAATATGACCTGGGAAGTGAAAGAAGATTTCCTAGATTCTTCAATCGTTGAAAGATTTGAATCCACGTTACCAAAGAAAACAGCCCCTAAGAGGTCATCGTTGAATAAATGTGTAACAAATGGTAATTTCAAGTACATTTCGAGTCGACATTTTAATCCGATGATATTTACATGTTTTCTCATTGATTCGTAGAAGGACGTCATAATAAGGAAACCCAGCTACCTGAATCAAATGTCGAAGATTCCTTCGCAATAAATACAAGTTCGTGATTACGTTACTATTGTCTATACTGAAGTACTAAGTTATTTTGTATTTCAGATAATCAAGAATGTAAAACTGTAGTTAATGAACCTAAAGCTAAACAAATTACAACAATCGAAAGTATCACTGATCTATTGATGAATGAATTTCAGTGTAGTATTTGCCATGATATTTTCAAGGAGGTGAATTTATTCGATTTATATTAAACCTGTATAATTTCTAATAAGTGTTTTTTATTCAGGCTTGCATGACTGAATGTGGGCATTGTTTTTGCGAACAATGTATTAATAAATGGAAAAAGGAACAACGTTGTTGTCCTATTTGTAGAACTCCTCTGAATAAATCGGAAAAGAATATGCGACCTGTGAATGATTTTATTGTCAAAGCTAGCAGTTTATTAATTAAGGATCAATAATTATAAAGTAAGGTAATTCTTAATTGTGTTGGTGTTATTTATGTGATTTATTTTGTAAGTTTTTTTGTGCTTGATTTTCGGTGAAATTATTCATGTAGATTTTAAAGATGATCTTTACGAATTATTTAATGATAGTCTCAAAGATAATTGCTATGAACTTGGATTAAAATAAAATGTGAAGTGTTTTTTATTTGTGGGTTTTATGTTCTTAATTAGTCGATAGAAGCTTCTTGATCTTGACTTTTGACATCTTAAGGATATATTTTGCTTTTTACCTTTGGAAAGTGCCATTAAAAACCCGTTCAATTCAATATTTAAATCATATCCATCGTTTTTACCCAAAATTTTATTCTTGAATGAAGCAAAACTTTCAACAAAAAAAAGCAGAAATACTCAAAATAAGCTCCAATAAACTCCTTTCAATGTTCCCAACATAAAAATATTTATGTTGGTAACACTGTTTAATATTCCACATGCTTTTTTTTGTGTTCTCTTTTATAAAAACGTTAGTGCGGTGTTTTGAATTTTGAATTTTAAGAATTTGTTCTTGAATTTTAAAAAATTGTGATCATTTTACTTGTTTATTTATTATTAAAATGTGATAAGTTTGAGATAACTTTACGTCGGAACAGTTTTAGACTCATTTTCAACTCGAAAATGTGTAAGTATAGAATTTGCTCGAGCTCATTTTTGAAGTAAAGAATTCTCTCATGTGTATTTCCTCCAGGTACCTGTATTTATTCGAAACATTTCATCTCGAAATCACTGCAGGGGTCATTTCGTAACACACTACGAAAGTACTGCTCGTATAGCGCAGCGGAGGAAACGTCTCATTTGAAATTCCCAACTCCTAGTTTTCGTCTGGCAATTCAATGGCCAGAAAAAATCGCCGTTACTGATCAATACGGGGATTATTCTTATAGAAATGTGATAAATAGTAGTAAAATCTTAGCAAACACATTAACCGGCAATTTGGAAGAAAAAGTACAAGAAAGAGTTGCGTTTTTATGCCGTAACGATGCTTCGTATGTAATGATGTTGTGGGCTTGCTGGATGACTGGACAAATAAGTAAATTATAGTCACATTGAATTCATATACGTTTCAGAAATACAATAATCATAAACTATATTTAATTTTAGGTGTTCCCTTGAACCCGCACCATCCGGATGAAATGTTGGAGTACTTTTTAACCGACAGCGAATCCAGTATTTTAATAACTACATCGGAGTATGCCGAAAGATGCGAACAAATATGTAAAAAAATCGGCATCCAATTGGTAATTTTCGATGAAAATTTGAGAAACAATGCTATCACACCGCCAGAAGAATTGGTTGGTTTTATTTTGTACAGTTTGTTGTATCGAACGTGCACCTGTACCATTTTGTCTTCCGCCTCGTTATAGAATCAACCCAGAATACATACCAACGTACCTACCCTGAGAGCCGGTCTGAATCCCAATCTGTATGCTAAATTAGATGCTTTAATTATTTATACATCGGGTTCAACCGCTATGCCAAAAGGTTGGTATATTTTATTTAATCATGTCGCTTTATTATATCGAATCTTTACCCAGGCGTTGTCTTGAGTCATGCGAATCTTCACGCGCAAACAAACTCGATGATTCAAGCTTGGAAATGGACGAGTGTAGATAGTATTTTACACGCGCTTCCACTTCATCATGTTCACGGCCTAGTCAACGGTCTCCTTACACCGTTGCATTGCGGCGCTAGGTAATTTCGATTTTGCAATTGAACAATTATGAAATGTCGTATTATTCGGGTTTCTTCACAGATGCGTAATGTTACCGAAATTCGAGGCAAAAAAGGTATGGAATTATTTGCTAGCTATTAAGATAGGCGCTTCGAGAAGTATCACTGTGTTCACCGGCGTACCCACTATGTACGTTAAATTAATCGAAGAATACGAAAAATCGCTTAGTACCTCCGATCGTATTATTCACTTCGTGAAAGCAACGTGCTCGCAGAAAATAAGACTAATGATGTGTGGTTCCGCGCCTTTACCTACGCCTGTGTTCGAAAAATGGGAACAAATCACCGGCCATAAGTTACTCGAGCGTTATGGAATGAGCGAGATAGGAATGGCGTTGAGTAATCCATTAAATGGCGATCGTCGACCAGGTATTTTCACCGTAGTATCTATAATTCGAACTGTCACGATTTTAAATTTCCAATAGGTTTCGTTGGCCTTCCATTGCCCGGCGTTAAAGTTCGTATCTGTGATAAAAACAAAGTTCTCGTCGAAGGTAGCGAATACGCTAATAAAATAATAACCAATGATAACGTATCGCCCAAAGATAGCAAGCATATCGGAGAATTGCAAATAAAAGGTGAAACAGTATTTAAAAAGTATTGGAAAAAACCCGAAGTCACCGCTGCCGAATTTACCAACGATGAGTGGTTTAAAACTGGTTCGTAATTGATTTCTTTTTCTTTGTGGAGCTAGTTAAATTGATTCCGTGTTTCAGGAGACACAGCTCAGTATATTGATAACGGATATAAAATCCTTGGCAGATCCTCCGTCGATATTATCAAAAGCGGTGGTTTCAAAATAAGCGCGTTATTCGTCGAAACCATTTTACTGCAGCATTCTAATATCAAAGATGTCGCCGTTGTTGGTAAACCGGATTCGACTTGGGGGCAACAAGTGAGTTTTCGGTGTGATAAATTTTTCATAAATTCTCTAAATTTTTGGCGTCTAGTTTCATTAAAAAAATAAGTATTTCGATATCAAGATAAATAGCGTTGCTGATGTATTTTGAGATGACTTTTAAAAAAAGGGATTTTCTAAAAATGCCAAAATTAATATTTTTTCTTACCTAAATCTGTTAATCTTCGTGTAAAATTCGTCCGACGCGAGATTTCCCAAACGTGCTTATTTTTCAAAATTATGCGCGCTTTTTGAACACCTTGTACTTCAATAAATACTTCCACATTCCATTTTCTTTTTCCAGGTCGCCGCAGTCATCGTTCCCGTGGACGAAACCCCAATTACAGTGGCTTCTTTGAAAGAATGGGCTAAAAATAAGTTACCCTCGTATTCGATTCCTGTGGCTGTGAAAATCGTCCCCGAAATACCTCGTAATTTAATGGGCAAAGTTAATAAAAAAGAATTGCTTGTAAAAATGTTCCCCTGAATGATTTGCCCTTTCGTCATAGGTCATTTTAAACCTTAAACGATGTTTTTATGGTTAATTTCGATAATTGGTTAATAGTCTAGTAAATTTCCATTTATTTTAGAGGGGAAAAGAAAGGAAGATAAGATAAGAAGTAGAATTAGATAAATATATTCTCTGACGGAGATTTTTACCTTTAAAAAAATACATAACCAGAGACGGGTCAATTTAATAAAAATACACAACAAGCGTAGATTTTATTTCAACGTAATTTATACATTTACAAAAAGAAAAAATGGAACGAAGCGTACTCGAATCGGAGTCATAAATAATGAATAAAAATTCTCGAATGTTTTTTCCAGGTTTTCTAAAAAATATTAAAAACTACGTCAGGCGGTAACTTATTTTAACATTGAGCCTTTCTAGTTTGTTTGATAAAATTGATAAGGCCGTTTGTCGACGAATCGTGAGTGGATACGGGATTATCGTCTTGTAATTCCGGTTCGATCGCTTTCGCCAATTGTTTACCGAGTTCGACTCTGAAATGAACAATTATTAGTTGAATTTAAATACTTGAATATTTAATTAACTTACCCCCATTGATCGAACGAATTGATATCCCAAATAATCCCTTGGACGAAGATTTTATGTTCGTACATTGCTGCGAGGAAAAAAACGAAATTAAAAGAGGAACATGGAGAAAGGAATTTTTCGTTGGTTACCTATTAATGCTCCTAAAATGAACGGAGAAACTTCAGGAACTACTATTGAATTAGTGGGACGATTTCCTTCGAAGACCTTATGTGGGAGTATTTTCTTGATAGTTTCTTCGTTCATGCCACTTTTTTGTAATTCGGCTTTAGCCTCTTCGGCGGTTTTACCTTTCATTAGGGCTTCAGTTTGAGCTAAGAAATTTGCGATTAAAATCTAAGGAAGGATACGTGATTAAAATTTTTATTGGATTTTTTCGCAGTGGAAATCTGGAAAAGCTTACTTTATGATGGAGACCATTCTGAACAGGATTTTGGGTGCGGACTGGTATGATGAAATCTGCTGGAATGATTCTGGTACCTTGATGAATTAATTGATAAAACGCGTGTTGTCCGTTGGTTCCAGGTTCGCCCCAAACGATCGGTCCTGTCGTATATTGAACACGTTCTCCGCTACGTGTTATGTATCTAAGAATATCGATCGTGAGTGGTAGCTTGACCTTGTAATGCGATCGAATTTTTCGTACTTACTTTCCATTGGATTCCATATCTCCTTGTTGGAAATAGGCGGCGAAACGATGCAAGTATTGATCGTAGGGTAATAAAGCGTGCGTTTCGGAGCCATAGAAATTATGATACCAGATTCCCAACAAAGCCAAGATGACCGGAGCCTACACGAAAGATGGCGATTAATACTTAATGAGGTTTGTAAAATTACCGGAGACTTACGTTTTTCTCTAAGGGAGTATTCAAAAAATGCTGATCCATGTAATACGCGCCTTCTTGCAATTTGATGAAGTTATCGTAGCCTATAAATAACGATATGGATAATCCAATAGCGGACCATAGCGAATAACGTCCTCCAACCCAATCCCAAAATTCGAACATGTTCGCTTTATCAATGCCAAACTCGGTGACTTTGGGTTCATTTGTTGATAAGGCTACGAAATGCTTGGCGACCGTTTTAGGCTACAGATGAAAAAATAAATTATACGTCGCGTTTGGAACTATAATATTAATTTTAAGTGAGATTACATCTTTGGCTTGTTCCAAGAACCATATTTTGGCTGAGGTAGCATTCGTAATGGTTTCCTGAGTAGTGAAGGTTTTACTGGCGATGATAAATAGCGCAGTTTCAGGATTGAGTTTTTTTAGAGTTTCAGCCAAATGTGTACCGTCTACGTTCGATACGAAATGTACGTTTAATCCTTTCGAATATGGTTTCAATGCTTCGGTCACCATTAACGGACCCTGAAATGGTAATTATTTAGCGCCGCAAGCTTTCAGACACGCCCAAAAGTTATACTAACAAGATCGGATCCTCCAATGCCGATGTTTACAATGTCTGTGATCGGTTTACCAGTGTAACCTTTCCATCGTTTGCTTAATATCTGTAAGAGGACAACAGGGTCAAGTTGTTCTATGAATTTTTATCGATTAAGGTTACCTCGTCGGTGAACTCTTTGATGTGCTGTAAAACTGCTTGTACTTTTGGGATTACGTTAACTCCCTCGACTTTGATGGGTTCTTCGCATTTATGACGAAGGGCGATATGTAACACGGCTCTGTCTTCGGTGAAATTGATCTTAGATCCGCAGAACATCTCGTCGCGGAATGATTCAATTTTACGAGCTTTCGCCTGCAAAATGATGCAATAATTTTTTATAAAAGTTCGAATGACGTAAGAGCTTTGTTGCGTACCAAATTAAACAGAAGTTGTAGAATTTCATCGTTAATACGATTTTTCGAATAATCTAGAAGAATTTCGCCAGCCGGCGTCGCCAATTTCAAGCTGCACAAACCATTGATAAAAGTTATGAAACCGTCGCAAAAGTATTACGAATGCGTATCGAAAGGTTAAATTAATGTCAATAAAAAACTTGTACGAACCTAAATTTATCAAATCTTGACGGATCTTGTTTGAACAATTGTAAAATATTTATTTTCGAGCCATTGTTATCGTAATAACTCTGAAGGGCTTTCCAAGCTGGTTCGTCTAATAAATAAGGCATTTTTATGCGTAGATCGGATACGGTGTCGAATGCGCGGAACACGATATTTCACAGCTTGCGATCGATCAAAGATACTCTTGAAGGGGAATTACAAATCGTAACTAATTTCTTGCGGTTGAGTGAAATATGCGCGACTAATCATTATTTAACAGATTCTCAAGTTCAATGTTCAATGAGAAAGTTGTTTTTTTTCGACAGATAAGGACATTGGGACATGTTCGCGCAGGCATTTTCGATTACGACGAATTTCATTTTGGGTGCCAGTCAACAGCCCACCTCGGCATTATAGTCTTTTCAAGTTGAGAGTATACCCACTCTAACCGTAAAATTTCTGTTTGGCGGCCATGTATATCTAGTTGAACGATTTTTTCCACTTATCGTTAAACTCCAACTCGATTTTGGGTGCTCGGGAGGTTTCGGACATTCACGCATACGTTCGTGAAT
>QBDW01027090.1:0-15625 GCA_003261595.1 Maconellicoccus hirsutus | reverse complement strand
AAAAGACAAAATGGGGGGGGGGCAAAGAAAATATTATTCGTAACAAAAAAAATTAATAAATAATAGAAAAACATTACCAATAAACACCAACGTATACCAATTTATATTTACATGGCAAACACATGGGAATCTTAGTTCGCCTTAACTAAGGAAACAATTAAATATTTAACCCGTTAGAAATATCGCGTAATTCGTTCGATGAACTTCCTCTCTTTTCTTTAGCTTTCGTGTTTAATACTGTACGAATGGAAAATTTATTTGGCAATCTGTCAGTATAAATTTATCGCGTACCAACCCTAAATATAGAAATCAGATTCATTATAAATTTTCATACACAACAATTCATCAAACTGTTCTTTTTTTTTTCAATAATATAGGAAAAAAAATAACATCACAAAACAAAATGAAATCCCACGCGGAAAATTTACGAAAAAAAAAAAAGGTCAACAAACGATACAATTAACGCGTAGCATCACTTGTTAGGAAATGGAAAATAAAATTTTAAAGTACATAGTTTACATATTTATTTGTTTATTTATTTATTTTTTTCAAATAGACGAACAAGTGAAGTTGAGAAAAAAAAATTTGATTGAACCCTCGAAAAGAAAGAAAATTAAAGAGAGAGGAGAGAGAGAGATAGGAAATATCAACAATAAAGACATCTCCCACAAAAACATTTAAATAGACCCATTAAATCGAGTAAAAACGAAATTAAAAATAAATTCGCGAACATTCAAAACTGATTTCCCCCATTAATTTATTTACAACATTTTACAAAAAACACATTATTGGTAAAATACTAATGGATAAATCGATATAAATTTCGTTTACTAAAATGATCCTATGTACACGAGACAGAAATATGAATACACACACACACACACACACATATATATATGTGTGTGTGTGTGTGTGTATTGTTTATATATATACGATTTTCATTGATTCGTTTATTCATCCATCAATCAATCAATCAATCAATCAATCAATCAATCAATCTATCTATTTATCTATCTATCTATCTATCTATCTATCTATCTATCTATATAAATAAACGAATAGTATATCAAAGGTATACAGTAGCAATAATAAATGTACAGAAAAAGAAGGAGAAAACACATGATAACACAAGGAAGAATATAAGGGAACGGAAGGAGGAGGATGAGGCATAAGGGTCGTGAGGGGTTGGGGGAGGGGGGAATAAAAATATACAAATAAACATGTAAAAGTGAATCGGCTAATCATATTAAGTACAGCGAATACATTTTCATTTGAACGAGAACGCGATGCGTAACTATGAACGCGTACGAAATGACGAAATACCGCGAAAAAATGAAAAACAAAACGAGAAAACTTTTACACCGCTACACGAAACACATTAAACGTAATCGTTCGCTCAAATACGTAAATACAAGGCACAGGTTGAAGATACATCTGTTCGTCACATCCTACATTTAAAACACAAGATTAGAAGGGGAGGGAAAAAAAAAGAAAGAAAATAGAAAAAAAGAACACTCGTTAGTAGTGCAAAAACGTAACATAGAACGTGTAGAGTGGTGAAACAAACTGAACGTGGACGCGGTCATTTTCTCATTATTTAGAATGCGCTCTAAAATTTCTGCTACTTGCTGAATTACTCGTACGTTTCGCGGTCGATCGCACATGCGTTACGTTTAACATTTGCAAAAATTTCGATTTAAAAAAATGGCAATTTTTAACGTGTGAAATCAGCAGCATATTGTCGCCGATGAAAACACACACCACACAGTACGTACGAAATTTGTGTAAAAGACGCGGATGGATTTAGTCGGGGGTAAAAATTAGCGTATTTAAAAGAAAACAAAACGACGGCGCGGCGTCCGTTCAGAGTTACATTAAAAATATTAGTGATAGATTTCACTACGTAGTCCATAGCCTACGTACAGCATACGCGATACAAGCCTTACCTCGATTCACACTTAATAAAGACTACGACAACGGTACGTATTTTGCAAACGCGCGAGTAAAACAAAAAAAAAAAAGGAAAAAAAATCAATATCATAAAGCGACGAACGTAGTTCAAGTCAACAACGTGAAAATTTATCGAGAAGAAAAAAAAACGGGAAAATACGAAAGAAAGAAAGAAAGAAAGAAAGAAAAACGAAAGAACGAATGAAAACAAAAAAATTACACAGCTCGGTAATCGTAAAGAAAGAAAAAAAAAGTATCAAAGTCACCTTTTCTCAAAAGTAGGCTGATTAAGGGCGGCGATGGTGTCGCATCTTCGATAGTACAACAAATAAGGCACTCTGGGTAAATCCGGTTTCAGCACTTCGTTCTCCGTTACCGTCCACACCCTAGCGTCGTCGTAACGCACCCAACCACCGCAACCGATATGAAATACGTCGGTGAAATAGTGTCCTTTGGTCGCCTCGTTGCCGTCGTGATAGACGACCGCGAACAGTTTATATTGTCGACTTTTACTCGGCGCTGTTTTCGAATGAGACGGCGATTGCGTTGAAATTAATTCTGCGAAAATGAAAATAACGAGGAAACACAGATAGAGAAAGCGAAAAAAAAAACAAACGAGAATCGAGCAAAACAACGCTTACTTAAATCCAGTTTAAGATCGATTGGAAATTCGACGCTTTTCTTAATCTTCCTACACGTGTGATGTTTGTAATCGAAGTATTTCAAATGTAATATCAAAACGTACGGTAATTCTTCGAGGTATTGCTGCTGGTACGCGTCTACTTCTTGATTAGTTCGCGAAGATGTGACGCCCTCTAAATTGTCTCGTCCAGGCAGTAATTCTAGAGCTTGCTTAACGGAATTCACTTTCTGCGAAGAAAAAGAAAAAAAAAACCGACGGAGAGAAGGGAAAAGTTAGCGACGAACTGCGACGTCGTTCGTATTTACTGTTTATTCGTACGAAATTCGCGAACCAACCTCGATATTCAAATGCAACGTGAAAAATGGTTCGATGATGCTGTTGTTCGGATCGCCAGTTTTAGTCAAAACCAGACGCATTTGCCCTCTGAAGATCTCCGACAACGGTGTACGCGTTAATGCCAAATTATTCGCACGATGCGGTTTATTTTTATTGGTCACTTGTTTCCATTCGGAGTCGCTGTCGTCCGGACAAAACACGTCGGATGCGATATCGCCGTTGCTTATTTTCTTATTATTCTTGCCAGACGAAGATGACGACGATGACGAAGACGAAGACGCAACTGCCGCTGCCGCTGTCGCTGTCGTCGTCGTTTTCGAAGCGAGCTGACCTGGCTTTTTCACGTTGACGGCAGCGTTACTGGTACCTTCGGCTAATTGTATCAACTAATCGGCAACAAACCGTCGAGCGCAAATTAATTCTACGTCTTTGAAAACGTGCGAGGCTAGGACGCGCAGCTCGTGCGAACTACATGTGCAATGTACATCTACATATAAACGGCGAGTACGAGTAACCTTCATTACAAAACTTTTTATGATGGTACGCTCTCGCTCCCCGTCACTTATGTCACGCTGCAGGAGGCAGGAAAAGAAAAAAAGAAAACACTTACTTCGACCATTTCGTCGTTGAGTCCGTTCAACAGGCAAGTTAAAAATTCTTGAGCATCTTCCTGTTGGCCCATTACAAAGGAGGAATTGTTTTGTATTACGGACAACATGTTGTACATGTACATCGGTTCGAACGGTTTACCCGGAACGATTTCCTGAGCAGCCGTGTCCAGTTTACGCGTTTTGTCGCGACGCGCCTTCGGCGATACTAATTTGAATTCTTCCACGAACTGAACCCTACACCAAAATCGTGATAATTCAGTTCAATTCCGCCACGCGCTACTACTTAGTACCTCGCCTAGATGCCTAGTTGCCTACTTGCTACCTGGCTACTTAGACTTACATGCTATCGATGATGGGTAAATGTTGCTTAGTGGCCAGTTTGGTTTTATGATGGTGCAAATTATGCCCGAAGAATTTCATCAGATTGTGAAAAGGCGGACAAGCGAGCAACGCTTGAAGAATCGCGTTTATGTAGCAGTAATTGCTTTTGTTTTCCAATCCACGAGGTTCGATGTTCACCGCTCTGTGGTCCAGTTTGTAATTTTTCAATAACTCTGCAAACGCCAGCAAACAAACAAAGAAAATTACTCAACCAGATACCACAATGAAATCCGGCAATAAATTACGCAATACGTAAAATCGTGTACCGTACGAATGCGCCTCCCGTCCCAAAGTACTGTAACGGGGATGCAGCGCGTCACTCGTTCGGCGTTACTTTATTATACCCGTAAACTGCACACCGCGCTGATATCGTTATTATCGAGCGTGGCCGGCTTAATAGTACGGGCTACAGCTACTATTACACTACTCGTATATTTCACGCGTGACGCGTGTCGCGTATCGCGTATCTACAATACGTAGATGTACTACGATTTACTTAATACCACCAAATACCAACGCCCGCGCCTCGCATTCGAAAGTGGTATGCGCACAGATACCATCTTTAATCAGCGAATGTAGCGATACGTTCCTTTGACGTTATCCACGCCAACGAATAACGTCATACACAATTGTACGCCATATTTATTATACCCGATTTGCGAACTACGCTTTTAATAGTAAAGTACGCGAAACGTAGCTGTTAAGTACGGGAAGGCTGTAGTTAGCTAATGCATCGTATATACGGTATACGGTATACGGTATACAGTACGAGTGTAATGTGTCGTACGCTGCTTCGGAAATACGGACGTGCAGAATTGCCGTATCACCGTACACACTAGATACGAGCGATTGACTGTGTCCCACCGTCGGAGCTGCGCTTATTACGCACAAAAACACAAGCCAGCTGTGTTAAGATGGGAGTAACTACTCGTATACACAACGAAAAAGCGAAACGTAACCTCCACAACATACCTCCTACTTTTGGTAGTACCGTGTCGTCGGCGAGAGATGGCGAGGATAGCTTGTATGACGACGGCGACGGTTTGCCACGATGAGCCGGAGCTGGAACGGTGGCGGTGGCGGTGGCAGTAGCAGTAGCGGACGCGCCCAAACAAGGCATACCGTTCAGCGACGCGTTTCCAAATGAAGACTTATTCGATAAGTTGTCGGCCGCGTTGGCCGAACCGCCGCTTGATGAAATGGCCGAATTGATTGGGTCGCCGGGTGAGGTTCGCGCGGACACGCTGGTCGATAAACTTTTCGATTTGCCAACTGCTGCCACCGCCGCCGATGGAGTTTCTTTAAATAGCGACGCCCAAGATTTCTTACAACTGTTTTGCACGGACACTTGTTCTTCCGTAATTTCGCATTTCGCTTCGGCGGACACCGTATTTTTCGCCGTAGACGATTCGACGACAGCGCCCGCGACGAGGCTGCTATCCAGCGGCGAGTTGGTGCTGCTTCCGTTCGTGTAATCACCGTTCAACGTAACCGATTTACCATTCCAAGTACCGGCGACGGAGGCGATCGCCGACGATGACAACGCTCCCGCATTTCCGATCGACGCGCAGTCCGTCTCGTAGCAATTGGATGCGACATTTTCGACGATGCGCGCGTCTTTGACGACACCGTCGTACGAATCGTTCTTCACGATCATAGCGCGTTGCTGGCCGTTGTCGTTTTCGCTACGGGCAGTGCCGGCGGCGTCGACGCCGGCGCTACAGCAAGCCGCGTCACGTTCGCTAATCGCGTGTAAATCGTTAATCGACAGAGACACCGTTTCGACATTCGGCACGCTCTTGCCGATGGTAACTACGGCCGGGTTGGCATTCCTTTCGTATTTGCGATCGCTTTCGCCGCCAAACGAGCACGACTTGGTTTCGGCGGCGTAAGCAACGTTGTTCGCGTGTAACTCCGATATGTCGCTAGCGAGCGTCGCCGCGTCCGTCAACGTTGCATTTTCCAACGCGGCGACGGCGTTGCCGCTGCTGGCAGCTGGCGCTGTAACCGCCGAAGGCGACGTGTTCGTCGACGCGTAATTGTTAACGCTGCCGCTTTGATTTTCCGGTTCAAACGGAGCCGAATCCGCTAACAACGTCGAGTTTTTATAAACCTCCTCGTTCGGCATTACGACTACGGTGGCGGTAGCATTTTCTTTTACGTTGAAGGCGCCCACCGCGCCGGAGCCGTCGTTTTCGCGATTGACGCTCGATGATTGAGGCGGCGGTGGCGACGGCTGCTGCTGCTGCTGCAGTTCGGAGGGCGGATGAGCTACGGACACCGGCACCGAGACGGTCGAGTGCGATATTCCGTTATCGGTGGAATATACCGCGGTCGGGGCGGAATTATAAATAGGAGCGTGATACATCGGCATGGCCGACGGATGCGGTATGTATATCGGACTTCCGGTAGCGTGCTGCGCCGACGTCATGTGCGGCGGAGGATGCGGCGGTCCCGCTGGCGAAAAATACGGATAGCTATATGGTACCGGACCCAAGGGAACGAAATTTGGTTGCGGGTGTTGCGGCGGTGGCGGCGGCGGCGGACCCATCGGCATACCGGTTGGCGGTAACGTTGGCGCAGCTGAGTCGTTCCCGGCGGCCGCATTTGCCTCTTGGCCGGCGGCCAGTTGCGATGACGAATACGAGCCGTCGTTCACGCCGCCGCCACCGCCGCTGTTACCACCACCACCACCACCACCTCCACCACCACCGCCGCCGCCTTGCTTCTCGGACGTGATTTTCGAACCGGATACACCGCTGCCTCCACCTATGCTCTTGTTGCCGCTGTTACGACCTCCGGTTCCGCCGTTATTACCTCCTCCGCCGCCAATTCCTCGATTACTATTCTGTGGTTGTTGTTGTTGCGGCGAATTTGGATCACTTCCTGCTGGTATTCCGGCGTAAGATGTCGGGTAAGCGAGCGGCGAATTCATGTAGCCAGGCACGCCAACGCCAGACGGTATTCCGCTCACATATAGGTTGGATATGGGCGGCATCATCGGGTATAAATGATGCGGCTGCATCGTGGATGCGGGCGGCAAGCCGACACCCGGTGGCGGAAATGACGTCGTTCCCGAACGTTCGTCTTCCACGTTTGATTCGCTTTCTGTTCCATCATTCTCTGATTGTCTGCCGTTTAGTATCGGAGTGTTGCCTGCGAAACATACAATCCATATATACAAACATTCTTTAAACATTTCCAAATAACTAAAAGTCCAAAAAAAAAAAAAAAAAAAAAAAAAATACATCCAACATACGATGAAGATTGCGCCGAGCACGCCGTCTTTAACGTGTTCAATTCAAAAATGGAGGAATCTTATACCGCGTTATCCACCTAAACGGCAGGCACGAATTTTGCATCCCAGTACGTACTACGTAGTACGTCTACGTACTGTGTACTGTGTACGCAGAGATACGTGTATATGCAGATGTAGATAAAATGACTACAAAACTACACGTTCAAGAGGTTTCTACCAACGATAGCGATATTCCACCAGTATCGGGGTACGCGCATCGTCCATATTTAACTTAACAAGAATACCTACAGTACACTAATAAATTCAATCCTAATACAGAACTCGAGCATGAATAATACCATTCGTTAAAGTTATTATGTAACTTGGCCGTCTCGCGGCTGGCTGGCTGATTCAAATAAATATTCATTATTTCTCGTTATTTCGTGTCGCTTGTAACAATCGTTATTAAACTTCAATATGACTTAATTATACCACGGCGACGTTCGCATACCGTACATACGTGGACGTACAAGGTGCTAGGTGCTTTCCCTCCGCCCTTTTCTACACACTCGTTTACAGTTCATCAAAGGGAGGGGGGAGGAGTAAAAGAAAACGGCACGCGGATATCGTTTGTACACAATAAAACTACCGAATTAGTTACGTTGAATGAATGAATGAATGAATAAATAATTAAATAAATAAATAACTAATTAATTAATTAATTGAAAAAAAACGACAACAAACGAAAATTATAATTACCATAAGGTGGAACGGGAATCCAATGCGTTTGATTCGGATCTACCGTGTAGTTGGAATAAATCTGCGACGTGGGTACGGAAACATAGTACGGAAACGGGATATACCTACCGGGAGGACCCTGTACAAACAACACAGGATGAGGTTGATTAACTTCCGAAGGATCACTCATATCAGAAGGATCCTGCGTTTCATTAGCCTATAAAACATCGTGAATATTCAAAATCCAACTGCGTCATCCATATAAAACAACAATATTTCTTGTCTTTAATCTTTAATTAACGTTAAACAAATTATCGTCGAGTGAACGTCGATTTTGTTCAGTTACTCGTTTCGTTATTTCATTTTTATTTGTCGTCGTCGTCGTCTCGCTTTCAATTTTCTGCACTTCAAACCACACTTGTTTTTCACGAATACTACCGTATGCGCACAGAGTAGGTTGTACATGATGTAAAATGAAAAAACATCTAATAAACAAACGAAATAATAATGGCAAGTTCACTTTGCATAATGAAAACATAGCTACCCAGTGCCCATAAACCATACATCGCGTTCTGTTCCAGCGAACGGACATTCTCGTCTCGTTCGTCTGAAATCGTCTTTGGCAAACACTTCTACACCTTTAACGACGCTCTACTTTTAAACCACCACGCCCAACAATTCAACGAACAAAGAAATGGACAAACCGAGTCACCGAATACCATCTACCACGTAAAGTATAGCAGTAAGGGCGAGTATGAAGTATACGTTATATCACGTTTCACCCTCGTTGATGGTAACAAGACTTTAATCGGCACCCATTATCTTGGTCATCTGCATATACTAAGCATAAGAAAACTGGAATTTGAAACCGAAACCGAAACAGTTTACGTACGCTACGAACTATCATCCAATTACCCACCACCCACATAACGGCCCAATACTTGACCGAAAATATTCGACGTTGCAATTTACTGATTTGTTCAGCAAATGCTATCACGATTTTCGTCTAAACTCGCGCATTCCTTTCTCAAGTTCAGTCACAAAAACGTCATCCCGATTCGATTCGATTCGATACGATACGATACCGATACCGATAACAATAAGAACGCCTAACATTTTCGACAAGTATTTTGCAAGAAATAAATTTGGATACACGTATGTTGAATTGCAATCACTTCGAGCGCTAACGATGAGACAAACAAATGAAATAAGCTCACGCAAAACTGAATAAGTTATGAGACTGTTAGATACCTGTTGAAAAAACATATCCTGCGCTGAAAAGAGTGCTGATTAATTTTTGATCTATTAGGCACAGTAGCTCCTTTATCAACGCCCATGCACAACTGTGATAAACAATACCCATATCTGAAACAATACAATTACCGAGAAATTTTCAACAATAAAATATAAACCATCAGTACAGGCTGTTAACAACGTTCAAAGGTTAGATCGTCGTCTTTCCTACGTGAAACGTAACACTGCAGCATAAACTAGACACCGAAGTTTTCTATAATTCACCAGCGGAAAAAGGAGAAAAAATAAAAGAAAAACCATCGTGGCTGCGAATACACCGCTACAGCTCTCAAAACAATTTTATCACCAAAACCAGCTGCGCAGCCATAAGATACTTCTCTCGCAGATAACAGAAACACACACACACACACACACACACACACAGCTTATCGATACAACGTTGAAATAGTAACGTAAAATATGGTCATTTCGGGCTCTACGGTCTACACTACGTACGAATAGTCAGCAAAATAGTATCTAGCTATCTACTCGATAGATCGTTGTACGTACGCTATGCATACGCCACAAACGAGTATCGAGTAAAACAACGTAAAAATGCGAGTATACTTGAAAATTCAAATATCATATTACGTACAGTGGATTCGTGTTATACGTACCATTCACTTTAGCGGTTGCATACTTAAAGTAATAGTTTTTCAGGTACGTAACGAAAATTTGTATCGATCCAAGTAAATCAGAATTTACACTTCAGTAGCATGAAACAATTTGTATCAAATCACATTCTACAAAAGAAAAAAATACACAATTGTTAGATAGATATCGAGATTGAAATTAACGAATAAATCGAGTAACTACATAAATAAATGATTAGAGTGTTTTACAAGTTACCAACTTGAATGAAAAATAATTTACAATAAAAATTTAGAGGCGTACACATTTCCGTCATATCAACACATTACCCATGCAATGGCGCAATATTAAATTACCACGATAGTTGCAACTATTGATCATCAAAAATTAAACTACTCTCATTATCAAAATAACAGCAATATTGACTAAACAGATAGAATGAAATGAATAGAAACTGTGAAAAACGTCAACATAAGCGCAACTCGCTCCATAAATTTCAGCTTTTTGTCAGGCTCTTAACGAAGCGTCTTAAATTCTGAATACTATTCGAAACAGTCGAAGATGGGAATGATAAAAAAAAATGTACTATTAGAAAATAAACGCTCGACGCTCCTGCGTTTACAACTGTCCTCCAGTTCAACGATCAAAACCATGCAACATACAAATTACACTACGCCGAGAGTACGTCCATAAGGTTAGTTCACTACTACATTTAATATAATACAAATTTCACAACCATTTCATTACTTTCATTTGTAAAATATCGCACTAAAATAAAATCCCTCGTTATGTCGTAATTTAGAAAAATCATATACTTGTACCTGCTACCAACTTACAATAGGCTCACAATTCTAAGGTAAATCCAACGCAACGAGTGCGAAACTCGATGTTGCACATTCGACAAGATAAATGTATACGGACATAGGAAAAAACTTATCGTCAACTAAGCAATTTAAGCGATACGATTAGAAAACATAATATTAAATAGTTATATCATATAAGCCCACGTGTGCCGCAATGTAAAAATAGCCATGGCAATGTTAAGCCTAAAAATATTACACAAAAGGTTTGTTTCGAGTGACCGCGAATAACGTATAAATTAGTACATTAATGATTATACTAACCTAATACTGGAGACTATCACTTGACGATTTAATCTTCGACAAATTGAATTTGAACAATAAATAATTCAAAGATAACTTCCTCTTCCGGCGATGCACGAAAATAAAAAATTTGTCCTGTCTCCAAAAACTGTAAAATCGTAAATGGAGAGGAACTTAATAATCCAGAGTCACAGTAGCATTGGCCACAGTCCAAAATAGTTCAAAATTGTCCAATCATCTCGTCAATAGGTAGGTATAGTGACGCAAACTCCAAACCTCTATATCAATTTAAAAATCTTAAAAATAAACAACCAAAAAGAATCAAATTTCAACTATTTATTTAAATTATTATTTTTATTAACAAATTGTAACGTTAAATGATGAGAAACTACGGTATTAAATTAACTTCACCAAAAAAATAACGAATTGAAAAATCATTGAATTTGAAAAAAACTTGAATTTCAAACTGGTGAACTACTGAACGAGAACTCCTTTCTTTTTTTATTTTTTGATTCAACGATTCATTACGTCATACATCAACGCGTTCAGCGCGTCAGCCTAGACACACTACCTAGTCAACTTCAATATCCAATCTAACCTCAACCCTTCCTTCCTCGATAATGCTTTTTTTCAAGTTTTTGTTTCTTTCTATCTTTCAAAAATCAAAATCCAAAATCCAAAATCTGTAGGGTAATATTACACATGAGAGATTTAAAGTCTAGTTTCCATTACGACCATTTTATTTATTTTTTTTTCTGTTTTTCAAATTTGTGTCAGTAATTTCTCATTGTAATCGTCGTAAAGTAATAATCGTATCGATGATAAGGAAATATAAGAATTATCTGGGAATATACGTACATAAATAGAGATAATCTAAATTTGTTACTTCAACTTCGAAGTAAAGCATAGGATAGGAATAAAAAAATTCATTGTTTATACTAGGGTGATAGTACTGATATTGGTATGACTTTGTGTTAATGGAAATTCGGAGATTGACCCTTCGGATGTTCGATAATTAAGTATCCTGTTGGTGGATTTTTATCGAAGCTTTCACCATTTCATCATGAGTCGAAAATCGAATTACAGAAAGAAGGCAAATCATAACCGTGGATTCAAAATTACTAAACATGATAGATCAAATGAGGGTGCATATGAATCACCCAATTGTACTGCCGAAGATAATTGTGATCCCTTGGGTATGGTATTATAGATAATATGTTTTTAAATAATTTTTCGTCGATTCTTCGCCGAATTTGTACGGTTATTGGTTTTAACTTGAATTATTCGTGTTTAGATGAAAACGACATCCATATACCTTTTACAGTAGCCATGTGGGATTTGAAACACTGTGATCCTAAAAAATGCACCGGTCGTAAATTGGAGAGATTAAAATTAATAAAATCTTTGAAACTTGGGCAAAAATTCAATGGAATAGTGCTATCTCCTATTGGTGAAAAAGTAAAATTTTTGTAGTTTTAGTTATGAAATTACTTGCATGTTTTCACAATTTGAGACTGTCGTACTTTCTAGTGCGTTTCGAACGAAGACCGAGAAATAATTTTGAAAAATGGAGTTGCTGTTGTTGACTGTTCATGGGCTAAAATCGATGAAACGCCTTTTTCAAAAATGAAATCTCCGCACCTTAGATTATTACCATTTTTGGTAGCAGCAAATCCAATTAATTATGGTAAACCGTGTCAGTTATCATGTGTGGAAGCTCTCGCTTCTGTAATGTACTTGACTGGTGAGTTGGAAACAGTTGTTTACTTGAGGTTAAACGTTCAAATGATGTCTATTTAAACATATTCGTTTGTGCTTGAAGGGTTTCGTGAAATTGCAAATTTCTATTTGGGGAAGTTCAAGTGGGGAAGCAGTTTTACCAATTTAAACGAAGATGTTCTGGAGAAGTACTCCGAGTGCTCAAAAAGTAGCGAAGTTGTTCTAATTCAAAATAAATATCTCGAACAGTTGGAAAAGGAGAAACGTTGTGAACGTAAGATATGTCTTATTAATTTGTAAATTACAAGATGTGAATATTAGAAAATAATTTCGTTTATAGGTTCCGAGCCCACTTACCCGAGTAGTAATTCTTCGGATGAAAGTGATCCGCGTGAATTATTATGATGACCACTCTTAGTAATTCATTTTGAATCGTTTAATATAGTATTTGCTGTTTTATAGTTGAATTAAAAAACTTTTTATTTGTGATTACGTCATTTTCATTTTAACGCGACTTGCTGAAAATTCTTCGTCGATAATCAACAAAATTAATTGAAATATAATCATTCATCCGTTCATCGACAAATCTAATGAGCATCTTTCATTCCACATTGAACCTACAGCGTATAATCACAGTACGAGAACTTCTTTTCAGTACAGCTAACGAAATTAGTTTCGATGAATTCAAAATTTTTATTGAAGCTGATGTCAAAATATACATTATCAAAACTTAAACGTACATATTAGAAGCGATCGAGAGAAAATAATGAATACTTAAAAGGTAATACTAAAATTACAATTGATGAAAAAAAAAGTACACATATATGCGAACTGCAATGTTCTAGTCTGTAATTGGTTTTCATTTCGAACGTCAATTTTGAACGTACTACTTGGAAAAGTCGTTTAAACTGGTACAATACACGAATTCTTATTTAAGTTACAGGATTACGCTTGTTCAAGTTTTCTTCACTCAGTGGAGGTAATGGGCGTTTCTTCCCTAAAATGGTAAATAAATAAGAACATCGACTAAATTTCAAAATAAATTAACGACGTACTTCTGAATTAAATCTCTTTGGAATTCCACGATGTGTTCTTTGCGTGTTTGTTGTTTAAATACTACTGTGGCAGGATAATATTGATCTTTATTACCGGTGGTCCAACCAGAATACTAAAAGAAACAAAATCAGAGATCACAATAGCAGTTCGAGAGATTTCACTCAGAATGATAAATACTCACGACGGAGGTATTTTTGTAATACGTTTTATTATCTTGCTGGAAAGGAATGTACTTCTGTAACAAAGCTTTACCATCGATCTTCCAAATAGGCGGATCGCCTCCATTGTTGAAATCGGATTTCAAGACTACGAATGCTCCAGACTACATAAAAAAGTTTAACGTGAAAAAAAAATTTGATGCCTTCATAACCAATATAAAATTGAATTTACGCTGAATTCTTTCGGTGTTTTAGTGTTTCCTTCGTTGGTACCTTCCTCTTCATCTTCTTCCTCTTCTTCTTCTTCGACTTCTTCGTCATCCAACTCTTCGTCTTCAATTTCTTCCTCATTCAATTCATCATCTTCTTCCTCGTCTTCCTTAGCTTTACCTTTACCTTTAGGACTTTTACCCTTTACCGGAGCTTTAGATTTAGGGGTTTTCTTCTTTTTCGGACTGTCTTCATCTTCTTCGTCTTCTTCACTAGAACCCTTCTTTGACTTTTTTTTTGGAGCTCCTCTTTTACCACCAGACTGTCTTTTGTTACCTTTCTTCTAGAACAGCGGGAAATATTAAGAATTATCTAAACGTCGCCACTACTCACAGCTTAAAGTTACTCACAGCTGGAGCCCACTCTTGATCAGAATCCTCTTGTAATTCCTCTGGTTCATCAACTTCAAACTCATTTTCAGAATCGTCATCGTAATTCTTTTTCTTCATTATCTACCAAAAAACAAAAATTCATTAGTTAAAACGAGATACAAAACAAAGTAACGGAGAAGACTAATTCATCAGGCATGCGTGAAATTCCACCGAACTTTCTCAACAACGCTGCACGATACAAACGGTAGATGCAGTTCGCAAATGATATAGAATAATGATACAAAAAAAACAAGAGAGATTAAATTTCAAACAATAAAAACTGTAATAGGGACACAGGACACGACATACGAATAGCAAATCACCGCTTCCTTAAAAGCGCATACATTAGCTATATTGTAAGAGTTCGAAGTTAGATGAAAACTTGACTAGTAGCAAAGCTACAACACAATTAAAAAAATAGCAAGTATTCAATAACGTAGCACACTTACCAAATTGTAGTTATTACAGATTTAAAAAATAGATTAAAACTATATTAATTGTATATATATTCGTACTTCCAACCGATTGTTAACAAAGAACTACCAAAATGGCGGTCTCACTACGGAACAGACGCCAAGAACGGCATCAACTATCGGGTAAGAACACCGGTGTTTTAAATGCGTGATCATGATGAAGATGAAAGTGACCACGCGTGACGATGATCATGCGTGATGATCATAGAACTTAGACAATTAGAGAATTGGACCCATCGATCTTGTGGGACTGTCAACGTCTTAGTCAACGTCACTTGACGTTAAAGTGTAACGACATTTTGGGTGCTCGGGTGGTTTCGGACATTCACGCTTACGTTCGTGAATTCAAACTTGGTATTTCTTTCCGATAAGCTCGATCCGCTCGTGAAATAATGATTGTATGTATTCTTAAACCACGACTTTGATTTTTATTTTTTTTTTTTTAATTTTTTCTTAAATTCAAAAAAAATAAAAATGAAAAAAGAAGTGTTTTTTTTTAATAGAAAAAGACGTGTTTTAAAAATTTCCTTTAAAATGATACCAATTCTTTCGTGAATTTGTTTTAATAAAAACATTAGCACCAATATAGTATATTTGTACTAAGTAACTAAAAACTTTGGTTAAAACTAAAAATGTAAAAGGTAACTTTTGAAGTAACATCATTTGAACAAAAGTATACTAGAAAGTAGAAAAT
>QBDW01027068.1:0-11709 GCA_003261595.1 Maconellicoccus hirsutus | reverse complement strand
GATCGAATTCTGCTATTGAGCTTATCAATTCAATTTGAGTCGAATCGAGTCAAACGATAGTCAATTAGTTCACTTGAAATCGATTTGAATCAATTTGATGGATTAAATCGCAAATCGGCTTATCGAGTCAATTTGAATGTCAGTTTGAGTCAATTTAAGACGATCAAATCGAATTGAATCAATTTGATAGATTAAACCGCAAATCGATCGAATTCTGCTATTGAGCTTATCAATTCAATTTGAGTCAATTTAAGACGATCAAATCGATTTCGATCGTTGAGTCGAATCGAACGATAGTGTCAATTAGTCGACTTGAAATCAACTTGAATCAATTTGACGGATTAAATCGCTAACCGATTGAATTCTCCTGTCGAGTTTATTGAATCAATTTGAGTCGATTCAAGATGATCAAATCGATTTTGATCATTGAGTCGAATTGAATCGAAAGATAGTGTCAATTAGTCGACTTGAAATCGACTTAAATCAATTTGACGGATTAAATCGTAAATCGATCGAATTCTGCTATCGAGCTTATCAAGTCAATTTGTGTAAATTTAAGACGATCAAATCGATTTCGATCGTTGAGTCGAATCGAACGAATGTGTCAATTAGTCGACTTGAAATCGACTTAAATCAATTTGACGGATTAAATCGCAAATCGATCGAATTCTCCTGTCGAGCTTATCGATTCAATTTGAGTCGATTCAAGACAATCAAATCGATTTCGGTCAGTGAGTCGAATCGAGTCAAACGATAGTCAGTTAGTCGACTTGAAATCGACTTGAATCAATTTGACGGATTAAACTGCAAATCGATCGAATTCTGCTATCGAGCTTATCGATTCAATTCGAGTAGATTCAAGACGATCAAATCGATTTCGATCGTTGAGTCGAATCGAATCAAACGATAGTCAGTTAGTCAACTTGAAATCGACTTGAATCAATTTGATGGATTAAACTGCAAATCGATCGAATTCTGCTATCGAGCTTATCAATTCAATTCGAGTCGATTCAAGACAATCAAATCGATTTCGATCGTTGGGTCGAATCGAGTCGAACGATTAGTCAATTAGACCACTTGGGATCGATTTGAATCAATTTGATCGATTAAATCGCAAATCGGCTTATCGAGTCAATTTGAGTTGATTCAAAACGATCAAATCAGTTTCGGTTAGTGAGTCAAATCGAGTCGAACGATAGAGTCAATTAATCGACTTCAAGTCGTGTTGAATCAATTTGATGAATCAAATCGAAAATCGATCGAATTCTCATGTCGAGCTTATCGATTCAAGACGATCAAATTGATTTCGGTCAGTGAGTCGAATCGAGTCGAACGATAGAGTCAATTAGTCGACTTGAAATCGAGTTGAATCAATTTGATGGATCAAATCGCAAATCAATTGAATTTTCCCAAATCGATTAATCGACCACCCTCTGCCCCTCTACAAATAAATCTTGGTACTAGGGCGGTAACTGTCGGAATAATGCTCATGGAATATATCGAGATGTTCTACGTGTGGAATTTGATTATATAGTTTGTTTGGTCGGTCACTTCAATACATGAGTCTATCATCAATTCGCGAAGCGGGCGAATTCGTTTGTCAATGAAGTAAAATTCTCGTGTATATTTGTCATACCGCGAGATGTTCATTTGTCGATGATTCATCTCGTAAATTATTCTTTCATTAGTTCCATATTTCCGCACCTCGTATAGCGACCGAGAGTAGACGATACCGAACTCCGATTGAAACAAAATTCCTCGACGTTTTTCCGTTTCGGCGAAAATCCTTGACTTGGGCATTAACTTCATACGTAAAATTTTCCGTCATGTAAAATTCGCCAGTTTAATAAATAAAAAGATGTCGTGAGAACATCAACGTGTAATCTTTGAAAAACAATGGCGTTTTTTTCGCAAAATGTAAAAAATTCGTAAGCACGAACCTTGAATTAAATACGCGATATGGGTATTTTATCGTAAAAGCATCACTTAGCCTGCTCTTGGCTGATGGTAAACGATATTCACGCGGAAATTCTTCTCTTTGCTACGATGGAGGATCGTTGCGGTAAAGAGATCGTTTGGAAGTAGCCAGATAAGGGGATTCGAATAAATCAATCAAGCGTCGTAATTGGTATATCTCGTCTTTGGTTTAGAATACTAAGTACCGTATGGTTTTACTTTCCATTGGCCGAACGGTTCATCGACGTAATAACGATAAACCCATCGTACCCGATGCCAACATATATGGACGGTTAAATGGCCTATTAAAAGTAAAAACCGAATTTCGCCATGTTTCGAGGTGTCGTCCACCACATACAATGATAAACTTAATTACGACATTTTTCTTACCGAACAAACGATAGATTTTTACCGCTCGCGTAAAAATTATTTATGGTCTTCCCGGTCGCGGAGGCGGTGTCATGTACTAAATGAAAAGGTAAACAATGCTGTACCGTTGCAAGACGTGTACTCTTCGGACGTGGTTTCCTTTGAGGTGATTACGGATTCATCTCACGTATATTTTTCACCAGCCGCCGCGAACCTTAGTGAGCTTCCAGTCTGCAGATTCGTACGAGTAGGAAATTCCTTTAGGAAGTTCTGACGTCATCGAATATTCTTCGAATTGTTTTGCGATTTTACCATGTCACGTCCTCTAAGCTAGTTACCCCCTTACGAAGTGCTTTTTCCGTATCGCAACGATAACATTAGGAAACAGGATGCAACCTAACGAGATTCCTTTCGTTTGATCGAGCTTGTTTCCACAGTAAATTACAAGCGAGATTATAAGTGAAACGGATGGAAAAAGTAATGATAACGTATCAAACCATCAGTGTCGATATCCTCACAAGATATGACTTTCTCATTCAACTTTACTGCAACAACAACAAAATTGTGGAAATTCATAGCTCACAAGAATACCAATCTCGTAACCTTCATCAAGAAAGATTTCTAAGCATTTGGCAGGTCGTCGACGTCAAGTGAAATGTTTTGAAAATTGTATAAATATTACACTCTAGTCGAGAACCATCCCGCAAGTGTCACTACAAGGAGCGATGAATGAGCTAAAAAAATACACTCACTCCAGGAGGTAAAAGTTATACGCGACTAGTTTTTTATAATTATTTCCGAACACGGTCGTCCATATTGTTTGTGTATTTCCGCATGTTGACATCTAACATTTTCAAATTCTCCCAGCTCAATTTTTCTATTTGTTACTTTCGAACGGGTTAATTGAATTAATCCGAGTTGAAAATTTCATAATTTACTTTCCATCGTTGTTAACACGAGTACGATGTATTCCGTAACCGAACCTCTTGTTATTATTCAAGTACGTACGCTGCGCCGAGTAAAAGGGTATAATTACTCGGGTAATAAATGTGGTATTTGAAATTAAAACGGCCTTTATTTTATGATTACGCGTTGAGAAATATCGATCGATTGATCGTGAAGTGGAATTTGTCTTTTATGAATTTTTTCTCATGTTTAAGAATCGATCATTACAAACTTGGAAGTTGCTATGGACGAATGGTTTACGAAATAAACATTATTATCGGTGTTATCAAGATTATTGAGCTAAATGCGCGATCAAATCGCAGGAACAAGCGAAAATTAGAGATTAGTATAATGATTTTGAAAGAAAGTTTTATCGGTCGAGGTGAACAAGATGAAAAAGCGACGAAAATAAATAATCGCAATTTTTATTCAAATCTGAACTTTCATGCGAATGATTTTTATTTCAAGTCATCGCCCCCCCCCCCACATCATTCGTCAATTTGGGGTATTTTGATAAAATTAAAAAAACCCTTTCTAATAAGGGAACCTTCCCAAGTCGTACTTTCAGAATTCGATGAAACTTGCCAGGATCGAAGTGCAAACAACCTCAAAGCCAAGTTAGCTGGTGAATTTCATTCGATTTTTTACAAATCAGCAAGAAGAAATGAGCTTTACAACGTTGAAAATGGTCAAAACGTAATTGTTTTTATATCAAAAAATAGGAAATTTAATTTTCTTTAAATTATAAGAAATGAAAAATTTTCTAAAACTCTTTCGTTTTCGAGTAAAAATTGAAAAACTACAATTTTCTCATGTACTACAGCAACATTTTGTTGCAGCTCGCTCTATGTATCGTTTCATTGCCAATATCTGGTCAATCATTGATCCTATCAAAATTCTGAAAACACATTAACGATGGAAAATTTAATTTCCTACAAGTTGATATATATATTTTATTTCGTAGCACGCTTCGTTTTCGAGTTAACGAGTAAAAACTTCTAGAAAACTGTATTAAGAGATTCCAATTACGCGAGACGCGAGTTGGCACGTAACTTACGCGGTAACGACTAAGCGTCGCGCTTCATTGGAACCGCGTGCAACTATTGTCAATAAGTTTTTGCTCGATAACTCGAAAACGAAGCGTGCTACGAAAAAATATGTGATGACCAAACTTGTAGGAAATTAAATTTGCTATCGTTAATGTACTCACAAAATTTTGATAGGATCGACGGTTTTTCAGATATTGACAAAAAACCGTTTCTTGGAGGAGCCAAAAATTCAATAATCAAAACTTCCTTATTAAAAATGAAATTCAGCAGTTGTGCCCCAAAAACCATATTTTTTAAATTTCTGAGTCCTTCTCCGCCGAATTTTTGAAATAAATTACATCACACCTCTAACGAAATGATACCTCTATTGACCTGCCCAACTTTCGATCATTTTACTATCATAGGAGGGGAAGGGGGATACATGATAAAAATCTAAATTCTGCCATCTCCGGTTCACCTCAAAAATCAAATTTTTGCAATTTTCCGAATCACCTTTCACCGAATTTTTGAAATGAATTACAATCATACCTCTCACATAATGGTATCCTTAGTGACCTACCCAAATTTCATTCATTTCCACCACCACCCCCCACCTCTCCCATAGAGGGGGTACATGATAAAAAACCAAAATTCTGCCATCTCAGGTTCTCATACTCCGATTTTAGTTTTGAAAAGACTTAAGTAAACCTTTGTTTTTATTGTTCGTCCACCTCCACTACCCCCTCCCTTTATCAAAAATTACTTCCAATATCATGCATGAGGCAATTAAGGCGTTAGAGCATTTCGATGTGATAAGGTGACCATTTTGAGCAATTCTAAATTTTTTATTTGTTTTTTTCCTATTACTTTTTTTTGGTGCAGTTTATTCTGAACTAATCAATCTTGATGGTTTGAAGCAGTGTTACCCTTGTATGAAATTTGAAATCGGCACAATTAATTTTTTTTAATAAGATGAATCATAAATTGTTTCAAAATTGATACCACATTTCAAGCGATAGAATTACGAAAACAATTCTTGCACGAACACGCTAAAATAAATGCATAAAAAAACACTAAAATATTCAAAAATAGGACACGTTTGTCGCTAAAATTGCAACAGTCAGCTGAAAGAAACCTCACGTGTTGACAAACACGACAGTGACGGTTGCATTTAATTATTAAAATTAAATTCAGCCCTTTTTCGCTGAATCGGAAATACGTTAAAATTTCAACAAACAGTTAACCATCGCAAATTGAACTTTCATGTTATTAAAGTAATTGTTAAGGCGTGGTCAACGGTCAAAGTATGTTTTAATTTTGGTTTAATTAAAATAGTGGACGATGATAAAATTTGCTTGCATTTTCATAATCAAACGGACGTAAATTTAATTGCGAGATGTTAAATGTCTATTGGATGGCGCTTCGTGTTCCTCGTTGGAAGGCTTTTGCCTTTTATTAGTTAATTTTAACCCACATTAAAATTTTTAATCGTTAATGAAGTGACAAAACTTGGTATTTTTTCGGTTTGAGGTTCATGGTAGATATTTTTTACTCTTAATTGGCAATTTATTTACTAAATAGTTTTGATTTTGTAATAAAAGCGTTAATATTTTTAATGAAATACGCGGAATAATCGATCGAGGTCGTGTGATATTCCATATAAAACGGAATTCTTCTTTTCAAGGTTAATGAAAATGATAAAAGGCGAAATGTTGTAATGATTTCCTTTGATGTAAAGCGAAAAGTTTATTTTTTCGATTAATTCTGCGGTCTTTCGATCAACTTTCTTCGCTTTTTGAAACTTTTTCTGCGCCGGTAAAATTCCATCATTGACAAAAGAAAGTCCGCGATTTGGGATCAATTTGTTGATTTTTTTGGCGACAATTAGACATCGAGACGACCACATTTTATGAAATTAAACCACAAGTTGGGGAATTTGTTCGATAAGTATGTAAGGAGTTATTTCACGAGTGAAGTTATTTATGTTGGTGGAATTTAAACCACAAAATGTTTTTTATAATAAAATTTATATTTATCGATCGTTTATAGAAGTATTTGTCGGTTGAAAACGGAAAGCGAGGGTTTGAAAATTTCCGTACTTGAAATTGACTCAGGTGATTCATGAGTTGACTCATGTGAATTATCGGGGACTCAAGAGTATACTCGATATTTTGAGCGAGACGATGTTGATGTATAATTGTAGGTGTAATAAAATTACTCTGTGATTACCTGAAAGTATATCCTCGATGGTGGTCATGATCACTTCACTGAGGCACAACACTAAATCACAAAATTACCGAAAACGATGCATATTACACTGAAAAGATACACGTTCGTTCAAAAATTCACGCAAATCACACCGAAATAAACGTTTTACATGTTATAACGATGAGAACTAATCATAACATGGCCCTCCGCGAGGATTCTGTCACGCGGAGCAGCAGCAATATAATTAGACGCCGATGATAGCGTAATACACGTTTTTACACACGAAGCAAATAACGCTCTTAGGCTCGGCTACGTTCGGCTTCGGTCGTGCTACGTAAATACTAATGAGTTAATTCGGAATGAACCTGTCTAAACGCCGATTCAACTTTCGCCTATGTAACGGAAACTTTGGTCTTTACCGCAACTTCCTAAAACGTCGGATTTTTCCGCATCGTTTATTTTTTCGTAAAGGTTGATAAGGGTTTCGTTGTGGTGGATGTTTCAAGGATGAAGGGAAATCATAATTGAGCGTTGTTCGTTAAAAATATAAGCAGAACATTGATAATGTTGATTCGTAACCGAAACATTGGAGTTGAATCACTTTGTTACCTGTACATGCTGATTGAGCATTTGACTCCTGATAAAAAATACCGTTACGTGATTGCTGCATCTTGAACAGTTGAGTAGGGAATCCCACACATCTACGAAACACGAAATTACACCGAGTAATTCCCAAATTAAGTAATAAACTGAAACGAGCTATCAAGGCTTCAAACGATCACTTGAAATTATACCATTTGTCTTGCAGAACTGGTTTCTAATATCGTAAGATGCTAATCGATAGACGAGGTGTCAATCGAAATTCATTTCTCAAGCTTTCGCAGATTGTCGATAAAAGTGCGAGTCTATGAGAAAATCCTCGTCACATCGTTCCACGACGAGATCCACCGAAAAGCTACACGGTGAAAGTGAAAGCACACGTGGAATATTGTTTTAATCTAAAAACCACGCCTTGAAATGCTTCGAGTATGTGTTTTAAATGCAAGAAAGTTCCGAACAATATCACTATTTGTATTTAGTATTTAAAATTAAAATCGTATGTTAATGGGTAAATAAAAACGGTAATAAATAATAAATATATTTATTCGACAGTAAAACACACAGCAAAAGTAGACAAGTATATAAAACGTAATAGCGAATTCACAAATCAAAACATTCTCCGAATTCAGATTTAAATTTAATAAAGTATTAAATACATGATATGGAAATGGATCCAATTTCACTTTTTAGAATATCAATCTGCGAATACTCGTAGTCCTTTTGTATTTTTTTTTTTTGTAATAATTCAACGTCAAAAGAATTTTATTTAAAAGATTTAATAACGATGAAAAAATGAATTTAAAAAAATAAAATATAAATGCACCATAAACTCGAAAATCAATATGATAATATGAAAATTCTATGTTATTATATGAAACTGTCTATAGACTAGAAATGACTAAATGATGCCAATTTTTTATTTTGCTCGAAAAGAAAATTTTTTATTTGACATTTTCAATAGATATTCAATTTTTTATGATTTTTGCTAAAAATTTAGTTCATTTCAAAGTTTCGATTTTTACGAATTTTATGAACATTTTGGCCCTCAACAAATTCTATCATTAGCAAGTATTAAAATTTTCGTATTTCGTGATGTTTAACAAAATTTAAAAAATAAGTGAAGGTCATAAGCGGGTAAACAGGACGAAAAAAATTTCATATTATTTGGGAGTCAAAAAGGCATTTAAATCCGAAGTTACAAAATTTTCACTCAACAAAATCATGCGATGAAAAATAAAAGAAGTACAAAAATCGACTTTTTTGACTCGAAAAAAATCGCAAAATCATCTTCAAGTTATTTCGAACAAAAAACGTTATATATCCGAAGACCCAAAAATTGGTAGATTTCGAGAAAAAAATTATCCAAGTAGTGAACTCGAGCGCGCGTGTAGTCTGTATTTCCCACTGTGCAATAGCCCCTCGTTCGTAACAACGCGCGACATGTCGTTGTAACAACGTGCCTAATACGACGCATCGCGCGTTGTTACGAACGAAGCGGTACTGCATAGTGGGAAATGCAGATGACTGCGCGCGCACTTGAATTATTACTTTTCACCGTGATTTCGCCGAGTGAAAATTTAGAAAAAAATATTACATCATTTGGAGGTTAAAAAAGCATTTAAATCCGAAGTTACAAAATTTTCACTCAACGAAATCATGCGATGAAAAATAAAAGATGTACAAAAATCAACTTTTTTAACTCGAAAAAAATCGCAAAATCATCTTCAAGTTATTTCAAACAAAAAACGTTATATATCCGAAGACCCAAAAATCGGTAGATTTCGAGAAAAAAATTATCCAAGTAGTGAACTCGAGCGCGCGCGCAGTCTGCATTTCCCACTGTGCAATAGCGCCTCGTTCGTAACAACGCGCGACATGTCGTTTCACGTAACGTCGCGCGTTGTTACGAACGAAGCGCTACTACACAGTGGGAAACGCAGATGACAGCGCGGGCATTTGAATTCATCACTTTTCACCATGATCCCGCTGAGTGAAAATTTTGAAAAAAATTGTATATTATTTGGGAGTCGAAAAGGCACCTAAATCCGAAGTTTCAAAATTTTCACTCATCGGGGCTGTAATTAAATTAAAAGAGATAAGTCAAGAAACGTATTTTGGTGGAGGTAAAATGTTAGGAGGGGGTTGTCGATTTTAGCATATTGGCCGTACATAAAGGTCGAAATTTCAACCTCTCCCCTCCTACCATTTTTGAGAGGAAATTCCAATGTGTTTTTCAATTAGAAATTTTTTTATCGAGAAGGGGCGGGGGTAAGAGTCTGAAATGTTGGGGTTAACTGCACCCAACCTCTTAATTTTAATTTTTTTGCATAAATAAGCCGAATCGGCCTGCTTACCCGGTTACGGGCTTGGAAAATAAACTCTGCTGAACTTTTGGAAATATTTTCGAATGAAGAAATACAAACATGAAGTGAGGATGTGAAAATTATTCATTTCAGTGATTCTGCACAAAACATTTAACGATAAGAAGGTGAAAACAGATGACAAAAGATTTCGGAAATCCGATATTTTGATTTTCGAGCAAAATCGAATATTTGACAATGCTATTAAATTATAAATTGTAATTTACAATGTAAGATAATTTGATGAACATACATAAATGGCAAGATTAAACTGGCACGCGTTTCCCAATAGGAGAAAATATCAAAACACAAGAATACAAGTAGCTATGTAAATAAAAGGCTATAAGACTTTTATGCGTCATCGGCATCGACGCATTTGGAATGTATTCTCACACTACTTGAAAATCATGAAAATGGCTTCAAAGATACGAGCGATAATATGAAATCCGATTTTCTCACACTGCAGCATCGCGGGCTGCAAGTGGCAGGCTACTAAAATCCAGAACTTGAAACTTGAATCATACTGGACAAGGTGTCATCGACACCGACACTCTAGGAAAGAACTAAAGAAAGGAGAAAGATTTAACCTAAATTTTCCTATTCAAATGGTTGAAACGAGCGATGAAGTAAATTGCTAAAATTGAACGCGCTTTCCCATGTTACGAGTATATACGTTATAAATAACGGAAAATTAATATTACAAAAAAATTCGATTCGATATTAAACGGTGGTTTCTTTCATTATCACGTTATCGTTATTCTGATTGATTGTAACGTATCTGTTGGAAACCGGTTCGTTGTCGTAATTTAAATCGAGCGCAGGTCTTTGCCAAACATCATCCGAGCTTCTGACCAAACCTGTACAATAATTCCATTCTTTTATATAATATCGGAGAAATTTTAGAATTTTCGTAGAGTATTCCGATTTCTTGAGTTATATCGGAATGCTAAAATTATGCATGTTGCATAATGATGTGGAGTATGTTTCCATGTTAATGTTATTAAACTTATTATGTATTTATTACTGAATAATTTTTTAACTTACTTTACCGTTTGATGTGATTCTCAGGAATATATGGTGCTCAAAAACAACACACAAACTACTCAAGCTGTGCCAAAATATTACCATAGGACTGATCACAAATTAATATACATGCTGTTCATAAACGTACAAAAGCTGCAAAAAGCTACAAAATTTATTGTAGAAATCATGGATGATTTTAATTGAAATTCAATCAGAATGGACGATTTTGCTGCTAAACGTGCTAAGCATTCTTGTATTCATATCATTGTTATCATTATTAATCCAAGTTTGTACTTCTTCGTTATAAAATTAAGTATTTAATACTCGTCATATATTTTTATACTGGTCGAAGCCCCAACTTTTCACAATCTTCCTACAAATATTTAGCAAACTTGTAGAAAACTTACATTTAATTGATCATAGTTCAGTAAAAATTGCTGAAAATAAGGGTCTATTATGTAAATCGGAGGGGACAGTTGAATTCTTGCATATAGGTCAATTTCGATGTCCCGAATACGAATCCGAGGAGTCCCCTAGTGTGCCGGATGTGCGTTCTCCCCTATTGTGGATTTCAGCCCCCCCCCCAAATTTCAGTTTTTGCAAATTAACTTGAAAAATATTGGTCATAACAAAAATCGTACATGATTACGTAATCTACATCAAATTCTCGTCGAACCAGATGTCAACAAACTTTCCAAGTTGATGGGGGTGGAGCTAAGATCGTTTGAAGAGGAGGGATTTTGGAGTGGGCTTGAAATAAGTATGTTAATGATATCACAGACATAACGAAAACGTTCTAAAAGTAATGGTAGCTCACCTTTGTGAATATCCTTCAAATCAAATCAATTCAAATTCAAATTAAATCAAATCAAATTTGCATTCAAATCAAATCAAATTCAAATTAAATCAAATTGAAATCAAACCGAATAATTTGAATTGAATCGAATCGAATCGAATCGAATCAAATCGAATCAAATTCAAATCAAATCGAATCATAATTCGAATCAATCAAATCAAATCGAATAAATAATTCGAATCAAATCAAATTCAAATCAAATCAAATTCAGATCAAATCGAATCGAATTTAATTGAATCGAATGAATCAAATGAAATCAAATCAAATTCAAATTAAATCAAATTGAAATGAAACCGAAAAATTTGAATTGAATCGAATCGAATAATTCAAATCAAATTCAAATTCAAATTCAAATCAAATCAAA